>JAQZBX010088730.1:0-10955 GCA_029593785.1 Cabassous unicinctus
CCCGTTTACCATATGAGAGGCCCTGGGTTTGCTTCCCGGGGCCTCCTTGTGAGGGCAGGCCGGTTCGCGCGGCGCTGTGGGCTGATGCGGCAAGACCTCACAGCAAGGGGGAGATAAGCAGACACAGAGAAGACACGCAGCGAATGGACACAGCAGCACAAGCAGCAAGGGGGGGGGATAAATAAAATAAAATAAATAAATCTAAAAAAAATAAAAATAAAAATAAAACACAAAGAGAACACTTAGGGGGTGGGGTGGGAAGGAAGAACAGAGCATCTAAAAACTGTAGGGCATTATTAAATGGTCTAACGTACACTGGAGTCCCAGAAAGAGGGAAAGAAGGGAGAGAGAGAATACAGCAGAAGAAATATTTGAGGGATAATGACCAAGAATTTGAAAAAAAAAAAAGACAGTCAACACAGATCCAAGAAGGTCAGAGAATCACACCCCCCACCTCAATACCTTACACAACATGGTCAAAATGCTAAGAAGTAAAGATAATGAGAAACTCTTGAAAGCAGCCTGGGAAAAATGTGAGTAATATAAAAGGGCTGTTTTTTTTTAAAATAAAGGTATAGTGGCATAAATCAGAGCACTGGTTTCCTGGGGTGGGAAGGGGGTGTTGGGACGGTTGACCCCAAAGGGGTATGAGGAAACTTTCAGGAAATGTTCTATATCTTGATATCGGTGGCAGTATATTAATCAAACTATATACAAAATACAAATATTATATTTTATGTAAATAATATCCCAATAAAGTTAAATTTGTAAAGACTATAAGCTTCTTGCTCATGGAAATATTCTGCATCCCTTATAAATGATTATACTGGTCATTCAATAACATCACCATTAGAAGGAGACCAACAGTTTATGGCAGAACAAATCTTTTTAAAACATTTACACTCTTTTAAAACAATAAGAAATCTCTACTATAGTAATATTGCCTAGGTAGAGGATATAGGCAACGATATTGACATTCTAGTTAAACTGAGTTAACCATGCTTTATGCTACTAGCAAGCTGCAGAGCAGGTGATAGAGTTGAAGAATGCATCCTCCAAAATGGAGCACAACAGCAGCAAAATACAAATGCAAAAATGTTATGAGAGCTAGAAATAGTTCAAAACAAATACCTGGGTAAAAACTCAAAATGGCTTTCATAAACAAAAGTTTTATTAAAATAGTAAAAGGGTCTCATAAATTCTCCAGTCTGCCTAGTCTTTATATAAATGTCCTTCTTTTACATTACCTTTATTATGAAAGCAAGCAAGAATAAGCAATATTCTTTTAAAGATTTTATTTATTTATACCCCACCCCCCACTGTTTGTGCTCACTGTCTACTCTCTGTGTCCATTTGCTGTGTGCTCTCTGTGTCTGCTCATCTTCTCTTTAGGAGGCACCAGGAACCGAACCTGGGACCTCCCATGTGTGAGAGAAGCGCTCAATTGCTTGAGCTACCTCAGTTCCCTGGTTTGTTGTGTCTCTCATTGTCCTCCTTGTGTCTCTGTTGTGTCATCTTGTTGCGTCAGCTCGTGGCACCTGTCCATCGTGACAGCTTGATGTCTTGCTCATCTTCTCCAGGAGGCACTGGGAACCGAACTCAGGACCTCCCATGTGGTAGGAAGGAGCTCAATTTCTTGAGCCACATCCGCTTCCCAAGCAATATTTTTTTCATTTAACATTTTCACTCAGAATTGTAATAATCGGTGATGAAAAACATATTCAATCTAGTCATGGGATAATTTGAGTTGGATATTCGTTTGAGCATGCATATCATGTTTTGTTTTAGGAAAGCGGGAAAGAACTAACACTGGAATTAATTCTATGAGTGGAGTCAAAACAGTGTATCTGTAATGTTTCCTAACAGAATTTCAAATAACATTAATAGATTCTCTGCACCCCCACTCTAGGAGGGGCAGTTTAATTCCCACTTTCTACCCCTGAGTATGGGCTGGGTTTAGTAAATCACTTCCAAAAACAGAGTATGAAAAGGGGAAAAAAGTAACTTTACAGCAGGGAAATGTGACCAATGCTACGTTGACAGCATGCATCCTTGAGAGGATGTGATGAGAATGACTATTCACCTCTGTGGGCATCTTCCCCCAAATCTACAAGCCCAGTTTAGTCATGAAATAAATACCAGACAAACCCAAATGGAGGGACCCAAGTCAAGATCTTCCAAGGAGATCAACTGAGGTATGATAAACTATGAAGTACTCTGGAAAACAGCAAGCAGTTTGGTAAGGTTAGATTTTGGGGGACTGAAGTACAGCAAATGCCTGGATTATGTATGCCATGTGAAGAAGCATGACTCTATCCACAAATAGTTCCTAATTATTTTTGAACCAGGACTATTTTCAGAATTTAAAGGTAACTTAAGGAAAAAAACAAAACTGAAGTATATTGATCGCTTACTACGAGTCAGGCACTTTATGTAATTTCTCATTTAATTTTATATTCACAACAATCCTAGGAATAGAAACTGTTTCTACCAGAAAAGGAGGTTAGATAATTGGCCCACAAGCAAACCAATTAAATGGAAGGATGGACTTCAAACCCAGGTCTAGCTTAAGACTGTGTACTATGGACCCTCTCTTCAAATTAAAAAAAAAGTACCTACCTACCATTATCTTCTCCCCAGACTGCTTCCAAATCATGGGTGAGGAGTGAGGTAATTTTCCTTGACACCATATCCTCATCAAGCTATTGCACCCTTTCTCTCTGCTTCACAGTAAAACCAATAAAGTGCTGTCTACACTGGTCCTATCCACTTCCACACTTCCCATTCTCTCTTTTAATTAGTCTTCATACTGAAGAGAACGGCCTCCATATCACTAAATCCAATGGCCAATCAACTGTCCATCTCCAATGACTCAGCAGGTGAGTACTCTCCTTTCTTCTTGGACACTTTTTCCTCTTAGCTCTGGGACAGTATTCTCCCATATTTTTTGTTGTTTGTCTTTCCTCCTCACCTTATCAGCCTAAGTTCCTCTCTTCCCTAAATAATCTAATCCTTCACTCAGCCCTGGGTCTTTCTTCCCTTCATGGGGTTAAATACCATCTAAACTGATAATCAATAGATTTTTAAAAAACTCTAATCAACAGTTTGTATGATTGTCTATTCAATATCTCCTGTAGGACATCTAATGAGTATCTCAAACTTTATATGTCCAAAATGGAACTCTTGATTCCTTATGTTTTATCCCTTTTCAATAATTTCCCAGAGAAAAGAATAAAGCTTAGCACACAGCAGGTACTAAAGGCTTCCCCAAGCCAAAGAGATCATGCATGGCTGGGTATATTTAATCAGTGTGGAATAGGAACAGCTTAAAAAACCTCAAAGCCTTGTTTAGATATATATTTTCCTACCACATATTCTTTCATATAGGATTTAGGGTATCATATGATTTTCGTATAGAAAGTTAATAAGTGATGGACTTATATGCATGTTAAAATTATCTTTAACCTAGAAATTGTAACATGTCTTCATTTTTAAAATGTTGCAGAAATTGGTCTCTTGTTTCTGATAACAGAGGGCTAGACAATTATCCCACTGAGTATAACTAGAAAAATTGGACAAAGTTTTAAAAAATATCTGCTTAAAGGCACTGGGCAGCCATAAAGTCAATGAAGATATAGGGGGCAAGATGAGGAAGACAGAAACCTAGAGAGGTAAGCCTGAAATCTAGAGCCTCAGCCTGGCATTCGGGGCAATGCCTATTCCAGAAGAGGTAGATGCAAACCTAAGAAGCCTCAAGAAGCTTATGGGACAAAAAAAAACAGAGTCCAGAGGAAGGGTGGAGGCTAATAAACCTTCCATGATTTACGTGGAGACCCAAAGGCCTACACTATTGGAGTTAAGTGTGAACCAGAAATAATACAGGTCTCACACTGAAGTACAACTTCAAATCACCTCAATCTCTAAAACCACATTAAAGCTGATCCATGATTGCTAGTGCCCCAGCTGGCTGCCAGAAGCAAATGTAAATTCTTTCTGTACAAAGTTAACATCATTCTCTGCCTCAAATTTTTTTTTATAACTTTTAAAATACACAGTGTCTTTTATCAATAAAAAATTATCAGACATACAAAGAGACAATACACATAGGATAAAAAACACTCAGGAAAGGGAAAAACAGATGACAGAACCAGATTCACAATGGTTCCAGGTAATGGCATGATAGACAAACTTTAAAACAACTATGCTTAATAAATTCAAGGAGCTACAAGATAAAATCTAGAATTTTTTTCAGGGAACTGGAAAACATAAAAAGAACCAAAAGGGAATTCTAGATCTGAAAAATACAATAACCAAAATTAAGAACTCAATGCACAGATTGAAAAGCAGATTAGACACAGTTGAAGAGAGGATTAACTGAAAGGTTAGAAGTCAAAGCAGAAGAAAACAGAATAAAAGATAGGCAAGAAGAAAATGAGAGAAAATTACAGGAAAAAAAAAAAAAGAAACACAAAAAAACAGTCAAAATATCTTCTAAAATCTGTGTAACTGGTGTTCCAGAAAGAGAAAACGGAGCAAAAAAAGGGCAGAAGCAATATTTTTAAGAGATCATGGCTCAGAATTTTCCAATAACCAAGCAAAGGGCTTACAAACACTCAAGAAGGCTTGCAAATTCCAAAGGGAATAAATGAAAAGAGCACTACACTAAGACACATCATAGTAAAACACTGAAAACCAAACACAGAGGAATTCTTCACAGCAGTCAGAGCAAAACAGACTATCCTTTAAAGGACAATTAGACTGACAATTTCTCAGTATAAACAAAAGAAGCTAGAAGATAGCACTAAAAACAACCACTAACCTAGACTTCTATATCTAGAAAAAATATCCTTCAAAAAGGTAAAATAAAAATATTTTTATAGAACAAACACTAAATGCACAGAATAATTTTTTTACATTTTAGTCGTGTCAAATCATATCTATCCATCCACAGTTTGGGGTTGTATAATTATGTTAACAGTGACCCCAGGCATTATCTTTTCAAAGAAAACTGTATTTCACAAGCTACTGGACACAAATATTTTTAGAAGCACTTCAAATTAAGTTGAAACTGATGGAAGGTTAAAGGGCTAAGGAAAGAAGGAAGGAAAGACCACCACCCTTCAATTTATAAAATATTTGATTTTCATAAAATGAAATAGAATTTAAGTCAGTTATTTTATTGCCTTAGAAAATTCTTCTATATGAACTTTATTTTTTAAAGATTTATTTACGCCCCACTCCCATTGTTTTGCACTCGCTGTCTGCTCTCTGTGTGTTCTTCTGTGTCTGCTTGTCTTCTCTTTAGGCGGCACTGGGAACTGATCCTGGGACCTTCTGGAGTGGAGAGAGGCTGCTCAAGCTCTTGCACCACCTTAGCTCCCTGATTTGCTGCATCTCTCATTGTCTCTCCTCTGTGTCTCCTTTTGCTGCATCATCTTCCTGTGCCAGCTCTCCACACGGACCAGCACTCTGTGTGGGTCAGCTCTCCGCTCAGGTCAGCTCTCCACTGGGGCCAACTTGCTTTTTACCAGGAAGCCCCGGGAATCGAACCCTGGACCTTCTATATGGTAGATGGGAGCCCAATCACTTGAGCCATATCCGCTTCCTTGAACTAATTTTATAAATGCTTTGAAAGTACAAAGCTTATCACTTTTATATCTGATGTATTTTGTTACATATATACAAATCATAGGCAATAAAAGCTGATAAAAGATGATTCTAAGGCAGCTGAATGCTCTGAATAATCTAAATGTGGTTAATCTTCTTTAGGACAAGAAATATTTCCTTACCATCTTCATATGTCCTATAGTGAACCTAGCATATAACTCTGCACATAGTGGACTTTCAAATAAATAATTAATAAATTAAATTCAGAAGACAAGATACTTCAGCTTAACTCCAAATGAGAAAAAGTCATCATTTTAAAGTTAGAATTACAACATTTTAAGGATTTTAGTAGTTTAACCTTTAAATAAAACTACTGGGATGATATTGACTACTGGAAATTATTTGCATCTTTTACATATATTTAAGTAACCATCACAGATAAGACGAAAGGTGCCTTTGAAATTTTAGTGAAAATTTCCTGTGGATTTAGATGATAACTGAACTACTTTTCAAAATATATTACTGACCTGGTTTTAAGAGTGATTTCTATTAATTGGCATGTAGTAAGGACTGTCTATGCTGTGTGCATTCCAGGGAGCATATTTTCTTTATGCTACAGATGGTCATAGTGGTGAAAAAAAGTGGCCAAGCATTAGGGCATTCTATAATTCATGCCACAGTTTGCTTTGGGGAAATAAAGAACAAAGAAATGAGCAGATCATATATGTGCAGTTTGTCAAATCTGGATAATAAAGAAAAAGCATGTGAGGAAAAGAAAAAGGGAAGAAGATAGATGATTTGGCAAGGAAAAGGGGGGAAATCCCTTTATAGGAAAAGAAGGTTATGTTTCTCTACTTTTTGTTAAGAATAAACCCAGCTGAGTCAATTTTTAAAAGGTGTATGATAGAATAAAAATCAATAAAGCTACAAAAAGCCACATATAATTGTCTATTTTCTAAAATACTGCTGTTCCCAAAGGATTAGCATGAGAAAGAGGCCAGACTTCTGTGTAATTCCCTAATATTGCTGGTTAGTAGATAGATACAAAGTAATTTTCCCTTCAAAAATGCACACATCATTTTGATTTATTAATTCAAACTACTGAAGGATTTGTTTTTGAGCCATCCCAATGTAAGTGTTTGTGCCAAGGTGTCATTCCATTCTTGCATTAACACATGAGATCAAATAAATGAAATTCCCCAATCTCCATCCACTTCTCAAAAAGTCACACTGACTGCTGGAAAACAACAGAAATTTATTCTCTTCTGGAAATGAATCAGAAGGCAGACCATCATTCGGCAGTCAGCACATGATTCAGCAGAGCTTTGAAGAAAAAGTATAAAGAACAAAATCGACCCAAAGAGGGCTCTTGAAGTAGTGGATTGTTTTTGCCCCTTCTGGAATCACCACCGGCGGCATCTGTCAACTTCTGACTTTGTGTGACTAAAGAACACATCAGGATGACAAAGTAGTGACTTTCAAAGAGCAACCAACAAGAATCACTTAGGGACCCTTTCAGCAAATACAGGTAGGAGAAATGCAAATGTGTGACAACAGGTTTATAAGACCAATTATCTGATTAAATGGGAAACAGGGCACATATATTGGCTGTGATTACTTAAAAAATTTCTCAGTAAAAATTCCAGAATGTATTCAAGGAAAATATACTATTTTTCTGTGTCTCATAATATTATATCTGTATTTTCTTGCCTCCACTAAGCAATGGCTAAAGAAAATGCAAACCATTTACAAACTCAGTATTTTTTTTTTCTGGATTTGAAGAGAAATTGGAATTTAAACAAGAGGAGGAAAGCATCCATGGGGATGCACCAGAACTAACAAGGAGGCTATTGTTTGAAATTTCATGTATCTTCCAAGTGATGTATCATCTTTAAAGTACTCCCAGATCTGCCCTCAATTTTGTAATTCGGAACATCTCCCAACAATGAGAGATAATCAGTATAGTTAGTTGCATCGTTATTATGTAATAAGAACGGCAGTAGAGTAATTTGATATCATTATAACTGTGGTAACTAGAAAGTTCTTGCAAGTTCTGAGGAACAGACTTCAAAATATTCCTGAGTTCTTTAGAGAGCTCAAGTTGCTAACATCTTTCTAGAAAAAGGGAAATATCGAATAGAAGATGGGAAGAAAAGAGTGGAAATTAAAACCAAAAAATAATTAAAAATATTGTTTGCATTTTTCTCTTAATGCTTGAGTACACTTTGCAGGCATTTTAATACTGTTAATAGTCTAAGAGATGCACAAGTCAAGGGCCACAGGTTTTCGGACAGAGCCTCAATAAGGACAGTCAGGCAAGCTACTAGGCTTCATTCTCAGTTTATGCTTTCCTCCTTATAAAGTTCCTTTGAATGGAAGCATGCCTTTTGTTTTTCTACCCATTTTCTCCATTTCAACCTTCTAATTCAGTTTGGCTTTTTTTGGGCATTGTTTTGTTAAAAAAAAAATTGGGCCCAAGTGGCAGGAGGACAGGAAGAAACTGTCTTTCATCATTTCAGATGCTTTATGTTATGGTCTACTGAAAAAAAAATGTAACTTTAAAAAAAGGTACTTTCATATGCAGTTGATCTCCCTTTGGATTCAAATCTCTTCACCAATTCATGTTGTTATTTATTTATTTTTTATTTAAAAAGCTATTTAGTTTTCAGACAAAAACTGGTTTTTGGAAGACAGCTTGTTAACATAGTTTCAGCTCTTTGAACCCATCCCACAGTTCTTTTTCCCACCCTGAACTTCCAACATAGCAGTGACCAAAGGATCTTCACGAATGCTGAAAGCCTGTAAAAATTAATCTAGAGTTTCACTGAACAGTAACACTGATGAATGACTGGTCTCACACAATTTGACATTTTTATAGAAACTCAGAGCGCTGCAATTAATTCAAGAGATATGGGGGTAGAAATCCTCATTCTTAAACCAAATTAATCAAGAAAATATGAAGTGGAGGGAAAAGGAGTAAATATCTGGAATACATATAGGTAAAGGATAGTTTCATTTTCTTTTTCCCAACTGACCCCAAATAATCCAAGTAACTGGCAGCCCAAAGCCTGGTCTCCTCCCTTCTCTGTCTTATTAGGCAGAGAAAGAGTAGGTGTTTTACGGAATGCATATACTTAGGCAGGCACAGAGAAAAAACAGGATGAACAAGTGTAGACAAAGAAAGAAGCAGCATACCTTCTTCCCAGGGAGGAAGTGGCTCCTTCATGGACTGT
The DNA here is from genome assembly GCA_029593785.1 of Cabassous unicinctus. Classification (NCBI taxonomy): domain Eukaryota; kingdom Metazoa; phylum Chordata; class Mammalia; order Cingulata; family Chlamyphoridae; genus Cabassous; species Cabassous unicinctus. The sequence goes on from JAQZBX010088730.1 coordinate 8,841, forward strand.
GAGGCTAGTTAAATGCACTAGAGGCCCAGAGGCCAAAAGGGAGTGTGGCAAGAGGACTGTGTTGAGAGGGATGGAGATAGGACTTGAAACACGAAGTTATTGTCATCTGATCTCTTTCTTCTTTATATCCATAGATACCTTTGATATTACTTTCAAATGTAATTCCTATTCAAGATATACTGATTTTTAAAAGCAAATATTATGAAAGTGGTAATATCTTCAGTGCTATCTCATGTGACCACTCTTCCATCTCTGTGCTCAAATTTGTCTTTCAAATGTCAACATAACTCTAATTTATCATCACGCCCTTCCTCTGCCCTCCTTAATCCATCCCCAAATAGCATGTATAATCTCCATGTCCCTTCATTTACCCACATCTTATTTATGACATATCCCTTTCTACTATATATATCATGGTTATTCCTTAATAGAAAAACTATAAGCCAACTGAAAGCAGAGACCATGTAATACATCTTTTCAATCCCAAAATACCTACATGGTTTATAAAAAAAAGTTGAATAAGATCTATAATCAAAAGAAAAAATTTAAACACAGAGTTCATTAGTTTTGTCAGAAAATTAGAAGGACAGTGTCAATAGGGGGCAAACTACAGAAAATGAAGAGGAAAAAAACAAAAAACAAAAAGCAGGAAAACAAGAGGCATAGGTGACATATCACCCCTTATTTTATTTTGCCCCAAAAATAAAGGATGATGGAGGACAGGAGGCCAATATTATTTTTTAAATTAAATAAAAGCTACTACTAAACTTGATTCAAGTCAATGTAATTTTTTCCCACCCCATTCTTCACCCCAAATACTTTAATAAGTTAATGGCTTATAATAGTATCTTGTCTATTCTTATAGTGTTTCTTTGGGTAAATACTTATCCATCCTTGTTTAAACAAAAGATAGCATAACATATATAAAGCTCTATATCTTGTTTGGCGTTTTTTAACTTAATACATCTTGGGAATCGTTCCATTTTGGTAGAGAGTTTCCTCTTTTTCTTTTTTTTTAAGGAGAAGAATATTATTTCTTTGTGTTGATGCAGTGTGGTTTATTTAACCAGTTCCTTATAGATGGACATTTATTTCCAATCTATTGCTTTTTCAATTAATTTGTAACAAATAACCTCATTAATATATCATTTCGTTCACGTGTTGACTGCTGATAGGTAAGTATACTTGTGATTTAGATCAAGTCAATGTCATTTTAAATTGTTGGTGTGAGGCTTTTAAAGGATGTGTTGAAAATTCTTAAACTGGATTTAATATGTATTATATTCTTTATTCCCAAAATATAGTCTTAGGCAAATGTTGGTTTGTAATGGCCCTTTAAGTGACCTAGAAAAGGTCACTGAATTCCAGAAGAGGCATTTGTGCTGGTGAGTGACAAGAACTAAAAAAATGAAAACCACTATTAAGTGCTAAATGAAGTGGTTATTCAAAATAACAAAGATTATTATCTTTTTCAGATTGTTATCCCTGATCATTTGGAAAAGTTAGGAAACAGAGTAAGGTATAACCAACATGACTTTATGTTTTCTATAAGCACCAAAGCCATGTTAAATATTTGTACCCTTAACTAACCAAAAGGAGAAATATTTCAATGCCATAGATCAATTTAGTTGGCCACATATAAAGCCTGTGTCCTCCCATCAAAAATGTAGTTCTCTTATACTATAGTGGCCTTATTCCAAATCTGTACCGGAAGCAAAAATAAAGCAGATAAAGAACGTGGGTGTAAAGAGCTTTTGTTTTGTTTTCTTTTAATCCTAGAAAATGTTTTCCCCTCGTGAAGAAAAATTATTTTTTATTCTCAAAACAATTCACTATTTTTCCTCATCACAAGACAATACAGCCAATTCAGGGAATGAAATAGGATGCCTCTGCTAAGAGAAGTATCTCCTAATTATTAATCCTGAGACATAAAACAGAGTCGAACACTGCTTTGCTTTTAGTTTGAAGAACAAAGAAGAAATTATTAATTCCATCATCAAAAAGATCCAAATATATCTCAGGGAGGACCTCTCCTTTTCATAATTAAGTTAACTTGTAAGTTTACCAAATAAACACCATGAACGGTGTACTTTCAAACTGTTATAACTACCTCAG
>JAQZBX010088731.1:0-12718 GCA_029593785.1 Cabassous unicinctus
AAGGTGGCCAAGTATGTGGGGTTACTGTCAGAAGTAATGGTGGGAAGTGGTGAGGTGATGTCCAGATTTAAGGACATCGTGTCAAGGATCCTTGAGGAACAAGAATAGAAGCTGGTGTTGACTCTGGAACCACAGGAGAGAACAAAGCTTTATACAGGCTTTCCTATTTTGATTGTTTGTTTATACAAAAGGCTTATTTCCTTGAACCTGAGTCACACTATATCATTGTAAAAAGCATTACTTTTTCCCCACTAAGGAAGGAAAAAATTGCTACCAGTTATGAGAAGCCATCATTTTGATATCAGGGATGTTGGTTAAGATGTGAAAAAATATACTACTTTAAATAAAGTATGGTATGTTTAAAGAAAAGAAAAATCACAAGGAATATACCCTTCTTAGAGCGCAAGAAAACCTCCTCGGTGGGAAGAAAGCCTCCTTCCTTTGCTTTTCATTTTAACCCTTTGGAGGTAGCCAGCCAACTTTGGATCTCAGATTCCTACTTTCCACCAAAAAAAGCACTTTATCGTTACAGCCTAGAATTAATTTAGAAATACTTATTTTGTCTTTTAATTACTTAAGTTGTGCTCTACTTCTTTTCACAGTTTTCTCATTACTAAATGACCTATCTTTGATAACAGATTTAATTTTTTTTAAAATTCCTGTTGTATTAATCTACTTTGATTTTCCAGAAGAGGCAATATTTACATAGACTTTTAGAGGGGTTTTATTTATATGTTGATTGATATGCCTTAACTTTCTTTAAATGGTTTTTCTTGACAATCTGAATGTATCAGAGCAAAAGGTATGGTATGCTAATTTTATTAATCAGTTCAACATTTATTGATTAACTATTATTTGTTAGGCACTTTGGTGGTTCTAATTCTGTAATAAAGCATCAGAAAATAGCCTGCAACATAGATTAGCATTTGCCCCAATTTTTATCTTGGGTAAATAAATCTAAGTTTAAAGTAGGTATTATTCTCAAAAGTTATATATGCAAAATGGTGACTTGATAGCTTTGAAGATTTACTTCAGTTTGGTTAAAAATGTATTTCTAATTGATGTGTTACGGTTTTATGAATCAGTAGTAATAGAAATACTCTTTCTTTCTGTAGCAAAATCACACATTCATTGGAATATAATCCCTTCTAATTCTTTCTGCCTTGGCTTCAGAATAGTCACAAAGGAACTTTGTTATCTGAGAGTTGGGATAAGTTTCCCAAGCAACAAAATGTTTGAAGTGAACTTACATTCTTGAAGCTATAATGAAAAGTTTGCATTGCAGAAATAGGGTCTATCTAAGCAGTTCTTCCAGGTTGAATGCAGACTTTTTCCTGAGATGCTTTTCATCTTGCAGAGGATGAGCTGCTGGGAGAGAAGCTAGCTAATACAGACATAGTAAAGACTGATGACAGGCGCAGAATACATACATTTTGCTGCACTGCTGAGTGTATAGTGAAGTCTCCCTGCTTGAGCACTCAGAAATAATCTTTATTCTTATGGAATTCCATGCTTTTATAAAATCTTTTCTGTTGTAATATATGATAAAATTCCTTTAAAGCAGTTCTGTAGAGGGCCAGCTATTAAAATCTTTAACAGGGAAAAAATTGCTTTTCATAGTTGCAGTTTATATGTGCATGGTGTGTACATACAGCCATTTATTTATTTTTCCTCCTCATATCCTCTCCCCTCCCTCAGTGAAGTTATTTGAAGTCATCGAAACTGAAAAAACACTCTACCTGATCATGGAGTATGCAAGTGGAGGTAAGAACATTTTTATATATTGGGTTTTTTTTCCTTCTCTTTTCCTTTTTAAGGAAGTACACAACCACACTGCCCATATGGATAATTATTAAGCTTTCATTTAACTTCCAAAATCGTAATACACTAGCTTGAGTGTCAGTTAGAAAAGACCCTTAGAGGTTCTATACGTTGGCAAGGAGTATTTCGCTGTTAGTATTATTAGCTGATAATATGCAAGGACTTGGATTTTTAAAATATATTAATGCATTAGCCTGTTGGATGCTTTTCTTTCTCAGATTTTAATATGTCATTGGTGTCCATCTTTCCCAAGGCCAAAAATGGTTACAGTGCCTGTAATTAGAGTTTCCTTAAAATAAAAGATTAAGGACTTGTAGTTATTTGCCTATAATGTTATATAAATGTAGACATTTTTCTGAAATGCATGTAGATAGCCACTATCAGGACTGGGGTGAAGTTGGAGTTGGCTTGTAGTTTTGGGACCACGTGAGGGTTTTGTAGTCTTCCCCGCTCTAGTCTCAGAGCTTCTTGAGGGCAGAAACTCATTCATCTTTGTGTATTCCCTGTATCCAGCATGGTGCCTGGCACTTAGCAGATACTTAACAAATAAGGATTGAACTGAGTTTGTAATATGTTAAATGACTGGATACACATTTTATTCAACTCCACATTGTAACTAACAGTTTGGATTACAGTAGAGTTTCATTTATCCTTAGCACTTTGCCCCCAGGTTATAAAACCTGGAGCTAGAAAGTTGAATCAGCCTTGTAGGAGTTAATCCATTAACCTAAGAGATTCTAAGCCTATTGTGGGAAAGAGTGAGTTATAGTAGGCATTCCTCTGACATCCCTTTTTTGTACTCATAACTCATTGATTGTGTGTTTTATATTTAAATTCATGGTTTGGAAATTTAGTTGGCATTTTTCAAACCTGAGGAGTAGTAGGAAGAACTGAAGGTTAATTGCAGAACCAAAGCTCTATAATGGAGTTCAAATAACACAGAGTAATGTTGATAACCTTCTTATCTGTGTAGCCTCTGCAGTACACATGGGCCACTGTGTTACCTTCTCTCGTTTGTCCTTCACAATGTCTCTGTGAGGTGGCCAGGCAGGGAGTGCTAGGATTTACCCTTGAGGAAGGGGAGGCTGGGAAGTCTTAACATGGTCACGCTGCCAGGCCTGGAACCCCCGCCTTCTGATACCTTGTGGCCCCTTCTCATTGGTCAGCCAGTCACAGCTTCTGTTCCCATATATTTTAGGTACCCAAATCATAGGCAGGGGTTAGACAAAACATCTGAGAAGCATCTAATCTTAGTAGAAGATAGACTTTGGAAAGCACAGATGTGGGGTCAGTCCAGCCAGTGCCCCTTATGGGTCATGTGACCCACAAGTTGCATTCCTGTCTCTCTGCTTCATAATGGGGGTGCTAACACAGCCCTTCCTCGAGGGCTCTCACTGTACTTGCTTCCCACACTGTGCAGCACCATGATAGAGTGTAAAAGCAGTGGTAGCAGTTGCTCATTGTCTTGGTCTCTGTTTTATTGTTGATGCCTTTGCCATGTGAACAATAAATAAGCTGACTGTCTACCCACCCCCACCCCCGCATCCCCCACCGGCCCAGTACCTTTTGATTTGGTATAATCATAGAATTTTAGAATTGGAAGTAATCTTCCAAGAATCATCCAGGCCGACTGTCTTAATTTAACTTGAACCAAGGCTTTTGGTTCAAAAGCCTTGAACCAAAGGCTTCTGGTCCTTTGGTCCAGTGTCCTTTCCATTAAACCAGTCTCCCTGAGCTGGGTGTGAAAAGTCACTTTTTGCTTTTATTTTCTCTAAAAGCCTTTAGAGATTTTCAGTTCAGCTCCTTAATCTGAGTATTAAAGTAAAAAAAGGGTGGTGTTGGGGTACCTGGGTTGACTTCCTGATTTAGTGATTGAGAGTGTAACTTTAGGGTTCCAGAAACTTCTTCAAAATTTATTCTCTTAGAAGGTTTATATTACATTTGAATTTATGAAAAATAATTTTAAAAATTTAAAATAAGATAGACATGGGTTTTCCCTTTGTTATTCTACAATAGCTAGTGGGTTTGATCCATTAATTTTTTTAAAAATCAAAACTTTTTGATATGGTATGCAAATGATATGATCTTTACTTGTTTTTATTTATTAAGTACTCATTTTGATATTGTGTACTTTTCTGCAAATAGAAAGGCCATTCACTTAGAAAATGCTGACATCTTACCGAGCTGACATTCGTAATTCTTCATCATAGTTGAATGAATTGTGTAGTATAAATTAATAATATGTAATTCCTTTTTAAAAGATTTTTGTGGAAGTGATAACATGAAAATATTTATGCCTATCCATTATTTAAAACTCATTTGTTCAGAGTTAGGGTTAAGAATTTAAAAGTCAAAGATATTAGTGTACAATTCAGAATGACTTTTTCTTCAAGAGTATCCATTCAAGTTGTGTTCTGGAACTAAGTGTTTTTTTAAGTATCAAAATATTTTAGTTGAATGTTGTCACTGGGCTGATGGAAGTGTGCGTTGTTTGAATGAAGTAATTATGTTCCTTTCCTAACAAACATTTTATAATGAAATTTTCTGAACTAATACTCTTACTGTCAGAGGTAAGACTCCTTATTTCTAAATGATAAGCAGTTGGCAGTGCTAATGCGTTCTCCTAAGTCTCCCCTCTCTTCAAGGAATTACTGTCGTGTCCATTACTACCTTGCTGTTCCTCAGTGAAATTCTTTTGGCTTTCCCTTAAAGCTGTATCCTGATTCCAAGCACTTCTCAACACCACTGCTGCTTTTATTGCAATAATCTTCCATTTGGTCTCCCTTCCCCTAATCCCAACCCCTTTCTCCCTACATCAGCTAGAGTGATCCTTTTATATTTTCATATTTTCTTCTGCTTCTTGCCTCAGAGTAAAAGCCAGAGCCCTTTCCAAAGCCTACGGAACTCTTCAAGATCTCACCCCTTCCACCCTCTCCTTCCTTGTTGGCCATGCTCCCTACCTCACTGCACTTCTCCATGCACATGGCCTCTTTGCTCTTTCTCTGCCTGGAGTCTTGTTCATTCCTTCATGGTTGTCAGCAAAACGCTTGTATGTCTCTCGCTCGCTCGCTCTCTGGAGCTCTCTATCTCACAGACAACACACACACACCCTGTTTCTTTTCCTGCTTTTTCTCCATAGCACTTATTATCATCTGACATCCTGTATGTTCATTTGTTTGTTGTCTCTCCCTACTAGAATGTAAACTCCATGAGGAAAAGGGACTTTATTTGCTGCTGTATTTTCCCAGAGCCTAGAAAAGTGCCTGGCAGTTAGTAGGCACTCAATAAATATTTGTTGAATGAATAAATATATTCAGGAAACACTTCTTTGTAATAATCCTAAAGTGAGGGCATCCTCTTTTAACACTGATAATATCCATTTTTAACTTCGGATTTTCATTGCTTGGTTTTTATTAAAGCAGATTGAAAGCAGAATGAAACCCTTTAAGTAAAAGTTGTATAATTTAAGCATATGAGAATTTAATTTTATGGCTTTGCTCCAGCCTAAAGATTTTATCAGTGAACATAAATGTGTATAATTAAACTTAAATCTAGGCCAATTCAAATTCCACATTTTTTTTTTTTACTATCTTTGTATCTACATTTAAAGATTAAAATTAAAGCTTTGCTAAAAGTGAAACATTAACAATTATTAGAAACTTCTCAGAAGTAGGACTTCTGCTTACTTTTGTTTCTCTCAATTATAGGTGAAGTGTTTGACTATTTGGTTGCACATGGAAGAATGAAGGAAAAAGAAGCAAGAGCTAAATTTAGACAGGTATGAATAAACTAACTCTGTTAGTTTATTAATTTAATAAAATTACGTTTCTTTGCTTAAACTCAAGCCAAAGCAAACAAGTGTTTGCCTCCATAGATGCTTATGAAGCCTATTAGATGAACAGGGATTGGCCATTCAGTTCAACAAAAACTTATTAAGTACCTTTCGTGTCCAGGGCACTGTGCTGGAGGCAGCCATGGCTCTATTCTTAGATTTGTAATAGGGACATTAGTCTTACTCTTAATGCTTTAACCTCAGTTTGTGACATTTGAGCCTTAAAAAACTAGAGCCTTTCAAAACACCCATGAGTACATTAATTAAAACCATTTCACAATTTTTAACCAGTGTCACAATCCAAAAATTCATTATTAGTTTTACCTTACATAAGCTAAGACCAAATATAACTTAATTTGTCAGTGAGTAGCTTACCTTCTTGCTTTGTCTTCCACCCTGCTCTTGAAAGAGACACTCTTTTTAATAAAAGGCAGGTTTTTAACCATAAAGGTGACTTAACTGTCCTGTCTTTATTAATAACTATTTATTGATTGCCCATTACCTGCCAGACACTGGAATAAGTGCTTTACCTACATTAATGTAGATCTTGCAGCAGAGTTGTGCTTGTGAGTTAAGGAGTATTATGCCCATTTTATAGATAGGGAAACTGGGCCAGAGACCCTGATCCTCTGACTCCAAAACTCAATTTCTTAACCACTGTATGGTACTAATTCTTTAGGGTAAGAATTGGCAGACTTTTTTCTGTAAAGGGCCGGATTGTAAATCTTTTATGCTTCATGGTCCATAGGGTCTCTGTTGCAACTTTTTAACTCGGCTGTTATAGCATGAAAGTGGCTGCAGACAAGTCCATGTGCCAGTAAAACTTTATTTACAGAAATAGGCAGTGGGCCATGTTTGTCCTGCAGGCCATAGTTTGCTGACCCCTGATCTAGATGAAGGGAAGGAACAAGTACTTTATTACTTTTAAATTAACCCTATTTCCTCAGTTATAAATTCTGCCTTTAAATGGCATTATAGCCTCATTTTTCTCAGAACTTTTAAAATTTTTGTTTTATTCACATATAAGGGTGTCAGAGTAGAGGTATTGACAGGAGACTTTTAAAATTACACATATTTGGAAAGGCTGCTTTTAGCTGATTTTCAGAATTTCTCTTAACACTGCCTCCTTTGATTTTCTCATTAGTTGTGTTTCTTAAATTTTGCTATTGCTTTAATTTAAAAGCTTAAATATGAATGGTACTTTGAATTTAAACCTATTAAATGTCAGTTAAAAGTAACTTTGGTTAGTCATTTAACTGAGGATCAGGGAGGGAGGGGAAATGGTTTACTGGCCCATGAGGACATATAACCAGTCCTCTTTACAACCAGCAACAGCAGAGCTGTGCCTGGACCCGCCAAGGAAGCCCTTTATCATTTAAACCCACCACTCCTTTCCTCTTCCAACTTCACCAATCCCTCTGATGAAATCGGACTTGCCAGAGGGACTTGGATGTTTACTAACACTGAATCTTGAGGAAATTACTCAAACTTTACTTCAAATTTCCTACAAAAATTCAGAAACCTTTATTTGAAGAGCCTGTTGGTTTGGACCAGTAGAGATGGTTTATGTGTTTGTGCTTTTACAGTTAATGACTTGATTTACAGTGAAGCATTGCTTACCATTAATGTCATCCTTTTTCCTTGCCATGGTATTTCCCTAAGACAGCTCATGTAGACCAGGAAGGATCAAACATGATATTGGTATTTCTACTTTTCTTCATTTCTAACTGCTGTGTTTTCCAGGAGCTTATTCTTCATTACGTTAGCTAAATAAACAAAGGTTTCCCTGCTTGTGTCAAAGAGGAAGATATGCCACACACGAAGTGCACTGTGCATGATCTGTTTTCTACCAAAAAGAGTTGCTTCCTTCCGTGTTCTTCACCAGGTGGTTTTCACTCTTCCTGCTTCCTTCACCATTCTCATCCTAGTTACTGCTTTTGCAGTTTTAATACTTTGGTTTTGCTCTTATTCTTTTCAGAGAAAAACAATAGAATCCTGATTATCTTCTTTACTTACGTCTTTCTTGATGGGTTGATAATGTTGCTATCTCAGTTTTTTCATGGATGAATGAAAGTAAATTAGGTTAGCATTCAGATTATAACCTGGAAAATGTCATGTTCTCAGCCTTCTTTAGAAATAACTGCTTCTAGTTTAAAAGCAGATTGCAATAAAGAAAACAGCTTAAAGTTGATTTTTTTTCAAGCTATTGTGGTATCAGATTAGCTTTGAGCTGTTTAGAGCTAAAGGAAGAAAAATTCTTTAATCTCTTTGAGAAAGGGAAAGAAATTGTCAAATATGATTCAAAAGCAGAAATCTCAATAGAGGATGGCGGGGGGAACACGGGGAAAACTAATAGAAATACTGAATGGGAAAAAGTTGCATCAGGTAGCAGTAAGATAAAAATAACCTATAGCTTAGCTAGCAAACCTAATGTTTTGTTTTGGGCAAACAAAGCTATTTCACTTCCCCAGTTTTCATGGATACAGAATAGAACTGCAGTCATGAATAATCCAGTGTGACAGATGCTCTCAAAACCATATTTTGGTGTTGGGGTTTTTGTAGCTCTGGTTAATTATGACTGGATCAGATATTCTGAATATTCGTTTTAAATAAAGTAATAAAGTTGTTTAGTGCAGCCCTGATTTTAGCATCATCCCATTCTAACCTCAGCTTGTTTCTATTTGTTGCTTATACCAAGCCAGGGGAACCTGTAGAACAGCCCTCTCTGAGGTTTTGTGTCCACCATAAGTGGGTGCAAGCAGCTTAGAATTGAATTGATGGCCCTCGCCTGCCCAACAGAGCCTCTGCAGGTGAGCGCACTGCAAGACGCAGAAACATCTTGGTGACTGGTAGTATATCTCCTTAATGAGCAATATGATGCCAACCTGTGCTTCAGTTTGGACAAGCATCAGAAGCAAGAGGAGATGCTGCAGTGAGATCTTAGATTAACTGTGTATTCTGGTTACTCTTGGAAGAATCTTCTGGGAAGAAGGAAAGGAGGCAGAAGCACATGTGAGGCTTGTAGCTTCCTAGATACTGACTTCCAGGAGGAGAGTGAGGATTAAAGAGTCATCAGATTCTACTTTTCTTAGCTCTTGGAGAAACAGGAATTTCTGAAGACAGTAACCTTAGATAGAAATTCCTCATTGCGCAATGACCTTTTCAGCCTCCCTGGCTGACCTCCAAGCAGAGGCCAGCTGCCCCATCTGCCTGGATTTCCTGAGGGACCCAGTAACCCTTAATTGCAGCCACAACTTCTGTTGCTCCTACATTACCCAGTGCTGGGAAGATCTACAAGATGTCCTCCCCTGTTCTGTCTGCCTCCACCACTGCCTTTACAGGGACTTCAAGAACAGTCAGGGAAGCTGATGTGGATCAGGCGACTGGGCTCCCGCCCACCACATGGGAGGTCGCTGATTTGGATCCCAGTGCCTCCTAAAGACGACAGCGAGCTGGCCTAATGGGCAGGCGCGGCAAGCTGAAATGAGACACAAGAAGAAAAAACATAATGAGAGACAAAACAAAGCAGGAAGGTTCCCGGTGCCTCCTGAAGAAGACAGCGAGCTGATGCGACGGGCAGGCGCAGGGAGCTGACGCTACAAGATGACTTAACAAGAGACATGGGGAGGAAGAACATAATGAGAGAGACAACAAAAGCGGGTAGCGAAGGCGGCTCAAGCGATTAGGCACCTCCCTCCCATATCAGAGGTCCTGGGTTTGGCTCCTGGTACCTCCTAAAGAAACAAGGAAGACAAACAGACTCAACAAGTGAAAAACAAGGGGGTGGGGAGAAGTAAATAAATAAAATAAATAAAATTTTAAAAAAAACAGTCTGTTATGTCATATGGCTAATATTGTGAAGTGACTTCCCACCAGGAGGAGCAAGAGGAAGCTGCAGAAAGAGAAATACAGTCAGATCCTAGCCCAGTTCTGTGATAAAGGCCTTGAGCTATTGTGTCCTCAGTGTAGGTTCTCCTGTGACCACGGGGATCATCACCTGATGCTCATTGAGCAAGCTGCAGGTAGACTCAAAAGCTACATGGAGCCCCTAAAGAAGCATGTTAAAGATGCTGAAAAGCAGTTAGAAATCCAAGTAACAAAATCATTTGACAAATCAGAGGGAGGAATTGTATTCTCATTTTGAACAACTTAAAGAGTTTTTTTGGGAAAAGAGCAAGAAGATATAATTGTTTTGAAATTACAGATTGAAGAGAAGGGTGCTGAAAAAAACCCAAGGGAAAACAAAGTAAAACTCTTAGAGCATATTTGCACACTAAAAAATCTAGTGAGTGAAATAGCAGAAAAGTGTGTGCAGTCAGAGCTCAACTTACAGGTATTGAAAGTATCTACACCTAGTATGAAAACCTGAACACTCCAGCAGTCTTTTCATATGAATTACAGAAAAATTATCAGTCCTCTTGAAGAGTATTTTAACCTAGAGAAAATGATCAGCGTATTTAAGGTAATTTTGATGCTAGATAAACTGCTCACCCCAAACTCATTATCTCAGAAGACAGAAAAAGCATGACATTAGGAAAGACGAACCCAAACTCACCTTACAATCTTGAGAACTTTACTTTTTTCCCGTCTATTCTGAGTTCTCAGAGATTTGTTTGTGGTAGGCATTATTAGCAGGTAGAAGTAAGAGGCACGGGGAACGGGCTGTAGGTGTCCATAAAGACTCTTTCTGCAGAAATGCTATTACATCACCATCCCCAAAAGCTGGGTGCTGGTGAAGCTGGCTCTGGTGTTAGACCTGTGTTGCTATAGACCTAATAAAATCCAAACACAATTTTCTGGGCTACAAGTTAGGAAAGGTTTCATTTTATAATTGGGGTAATAGGTCTCTCATGTATACTTTCACTGATACACTTAGAGAAAAACTTAGGCCTTATTTCTCTATTGGATCTACTTCATCATATCTTACAGTCCATGTAGTAACCATTGAATGAAGAAATACTTGGAAGACTTTCATTTATAGATATTTTTCTTTCTCTTCATTCATGTTACTTAGAAAATAGCATATTTACTAATTGGTGGTATATGATCTCGATAAAAATGGTGTTTCGTGATCTGGTTGTTGTTTTTTTAATTTTTAATTTTGAAATAATTGTAGAGTCACAGGAAGTTGCAAAAAGAGTCCATTGTGATTTCTTAAAAAAAATTTTTTAAAAAAACTAGAAGATAGTTCTTTACTGTCCCTCTGTTTCTGGACCTAACTATAGCATAATTGATCATGCCTACTTCACAGAAATGTTACAAGACATATTTACCAAATGGTTTTACAATTCCAAAATAAAATATTTTAAAGAGAGAGAGAGAAAGAGAAAGAAAGAAAAAAAGAGAGCAAGCAAGCAAGAATTGAGTTGATGAAGATTTGGAGAAACAAATGGTATTTTCCTTATAATCCCATTTTTGTATATTTATAGTCATATATATTTAAATATGCATGGCCAGCTAGTTCCAAGAAAAAGACTGGAAGCAAACTAACAAGAGATGCTATTTCTAATTGGTGGAAATACAGGTATATATTTGTATGTATTTTTCTTTATTTCCTAAAGGGTCTATAATGAGCATGTAAAACTTTTATAATTAGAAAAGGCAGATTTTTTAAAAGGAGTTATTAGTAAATGTGAAATTTCAGTAAAAGTTTAACTATAATGTTAAAATGTTAATCACAGGAATAGTTAAAAGTTGACTAATTTAAAAGTATACTATTTGCTGGGATTGAGAAGAATCCATATCAGTGTAGCACTAAATAGTTTTCAGAATATGTAGTTCACGTATATTATAGTACTGATTCTTTCATTTTAAAGAAGTAGAAACTGACTCCTCAGGGAAGTTTTGCTGTCCTTGAACCCACATCTGCTAAAAGGAAGAAAGTGTTGAAGGCAGCAGAGTGGCTGGGAGAAGTAATCAGCAGAGGAAAACCCAGCTGAATTAAAACCTGGCCAGGGAGCGGCTTCACTGCCTGTTGGGTTTTGAGTTGGCTGTGTAAGCATGGAGAGACTTCACATGCGCCCTGTGGTGCTGGGCCTGGGGACAGCCAGCATCCTTCAGATCCTGGTGATTTCTTGGGCCCTGCACCACATACAAAAACAATAACTAGAATGTTAAGGGGTAGGGTCTGAGAAGAGGCTTCCCCTTAAAACTAGAGAGAACAGGAAGAACATCTTGCCCTCAGTCCGGAGTTCATTCAAATCTAAAGTTTGAAGCTTGAAACAATTGTTTTTAGAGTTCCAAGTGCTTACTGAGCATGAATTACTTTATCCTAATTATGTCTCTGCACCCGGCAGTAACTTTATTGACCTTGCCTCCTCCGTCTTTAGATCGTGTCTGCGGTGCAGTACTGCCACCAGAAGCGCATTGTCCACAGAGACCTCAAGGTGAGTGGAGATGCTTTGGCTGGGTAGCTGACAGATTCGTATGTGCTTCCTTCTCTCTCTGATCATTACACAAGCGAGGCTTTGTCTTGGTGCCACCCCAGACTTCCGTACATAACTGTCATCAGTGTGCTTGGTCCTCTTTGCATCTTCCCTCAGTACATCCCCTCTGCTCTGGTAGCTTCAGTGGCCTCCTAGATGCTCATGACCCAAGATGCATTCCCGAAACCTGAGCTCCCTTCTAGGACTCAGTACCCAACTGGAGAGAAGGGCAGCTTTGCTTAGGGGACCCTCAGGCCCCTCAGATTCAGCAAGTTCTCCCCAAACCTGAGCATTTTTATCCTGGTGTGTAATGCCCCTGTAGGGGCCTTTCTTCTGTCCTTCACTGTCCTGTTAGTGGCCAGGTCCTTTTGTTACTGCTTCTTGAATAGTTTGTTCTTTTCCATTTCCATTACCACTCTTCCAGTCCACTTCACCGTCATCTCCTTGTTTATCACTACAGCGGCTTCTTACCTAGTCTTACCTGCTTCCAGGTTTTGCCTCTTCCTCCCATGTCTGTGTTCTACATTGCAGCCAGAACAGCCTTTTGAAAACACAAACTTGGATAGATTATATGGTATGTGGCTATATCTCAAGAAATCTGCTTCAGGGAAGCGGGAGTGGCTCAGTCGATAGAGCCCCC
>JAQZBX010088732.1:0-12714 GCA_029593785.1 Cabassous unicinctus
GGGAAAAGCCAAACAAAAAAGACTACATACTGTATGATTCTATTTACATGAAATTCTAGAACAGACTAAATTAATCTATGGTGGGGAAAAAAAAAAGTCAGAACAGAGGTTGCCTCTGGGGTGGGAGCAGGGATGGATTGGCATGAGGGAACTTTCGGGAATGATGGAATTATTTTGTATCTTGATAGGGGGGTGGTTACACAGGTATATGCATTTGTCAAAACTCATTGATTGGGATATTTAAGATTTATATGTTTCATGGTATGTTACTGTTAGGGGAAAAAAGCATTTATATTTATATATATATCTGTTGCAGTTCTCTGTATGGGTTTCGTATTATTTTTGTAAATGTCCTGCAAGTTTAAAATTTTTTCAAAATAAAAACTTTTTTAAAAAAAGAAAATAATTAAATGCACATAATAAAAGACTACAAAAGGCCAATATATATATATAAAGCCCTTCCATGGCTCCCCATCACAATCACTAAGCTCCTTAGTTTTTGGGACCCTACAGGAGTTGATCCCCAACTCCCTCCCTGGGCCCACTTCCTGGTGCACCTCCCTGTATCCCCCAAGCCCCAGCTATTCCTCTCTGCTCGCTCTTCCCCAAATGGGCCCTGCTTTGGCTCTTGCTGCTCTCCCTGCTGGAATGTGCTTGCCGCCTTTCTCCTATTGGATCATACTTTCCTCTCAAGGCTCAGATGCCACCTCTCGGCAAAGCCTTCCCCAATGTCTCCCAGGGCTCTCCAAGTGGGTCTGGATTTTGACTTCTTTCATGTACCACGTGCTGTGTCCCATGCATTGGGTCCCATGCACTGGGTCACACCCGTCTCCCCGTGGCCCTGAGCTCGGGACTCCTTCATCTCTGCCTCTGTTCAATGTCCCCCACACAGCGAGTGCTCAGGAATGGAGCCCTAAAGTGCATTGTTGCAGGGAGGGGGTTGGGGCCTGTGGTGTCAGAGTTTCTTCCTGGGGGGTGTGGGGAGAAGTTGCATTTACCCCCAGGCTGACACCCAGCTGGTCACTGCCCTTGACCTCTGCCCAAGGTACACCCTCCTCACTCAACCTAGACAGGAGTCCGAAATGGGCACAAGGACCCTCTTCAGGCCTCCCCAGGGTTCCTGATAGGAGAACTGCTCAGTCAATGGGTGCCAGGCTACGGGTTAGTGGGCTGTGCCAGGCCAGAGCCCCTGGCCCATTCCCCACTGTCCCTGCCCTCAGATCTATGCCCCCAGGTGTGGAGAAGCATGCAGAGCTGGCTGTGGGGTCTGCCAGGCCTTGCCCTGAAACATCATGGCTATTGCCCAGGGGGGTCCTCACTGGTCTCCCTGCTTCCCCCTTCAGTCTATTCTCAATACAGCAACCAGAGTGATCCATTTAACACATAACTCTGCTCAAAACCCTGCAGCGCCTACCATTTCACTTGAGGAAAAGCCAAGTTCTCACACTGGCCTACAAGGCCTTACCCATTATGGTTCCCTGTTGCCTCTCTCATCTCTTCTACCACTCTGTACCTGGCCGTCGCTCCCCTCCAGCCACACTGTCCTCCTGGCAGTACTGCAAACACTCCAGGCATGCTCCTACCTCAGGACCTTTGCACTGCCTGTTCCCTCTACCTGGAACTCTCTTCTCCTAAATACCCACACGGCTTACTTCCTCACCTCCTTCAAGCATTATTCAAGCATCAGCCTCTCAGAGAGATCTCCCCATGATAACTCTGTTTAAAATAGCACTCCCCTCCCAATCTCCCTGCCCAGTATTTTTTCCTTAACCGCTTTTACTCTCTAACATACTGTTTAACATCCATTGTAACATTTCTTGCTTACTGTCTACCCCTTCCCCCTGCCATTGGATTTAAGCTCCATGAAGGCAGTGATTTTCCTGTTTTGGTCACTGGAGTATCTGAAGAGCCCAGAACAGTGCCTGACACAAGTAGGTATGAGATTGCAGAGGTGCCCCAGACCCACTCCAGATACAGGTGTCCAGCCCAGTGCAAGGGCTTCCAGGCTGAGAGCATCCATGTGCTCCCATGGCTGCTCTCAGTCCCAAACCACGAGCCTGTCAGAGCAGAACAGGAGCCTGGAGGAGCCAGGCCAGGCCTCTCTCAGCACCCACCTTCCTGCCTGTCTCTCTGAAGGCTGGGACCCCACCTCCTCCCTCTGCCTCCCAGACATCTAGCCCAATAGTTGCTCAGTGCTGCTGTGAGCTGGAACAGCCTCCCACTTTGCAACTGGAGAAACTGAGGCTTCAAGAGGGGCCAGAGTCATGATCTGAATGCAGGTTTCTTTTCTCCCAGCCCCGGGTTTTTCCCCCCAATAGTGGAGGCTGGGTGTGCAGAATGCAGGTGTGTGTAGCAAGCCGTGGCCTCACAGGGTGCTCCAAGCCCTGCCTCTGGCCCCACTCCCAAGCTCCCCTAGCAGCACCAAGCCACAGAGAATCCCGCTTTGCCCACTCACCCCTGTCCACAACGAGGAGGACAGCCAAGGCCAGGGCAACCCCCCATAGGCGGACAGCCATGATGATCCTGGGCTCCAGAGGCCTGAACTGCCAGAGCCTGGGCCGGGAGAGGGCAGGAGGCCTGTTTATAGCACTGCTCCCCACCCTGTCTTATCTGGGGCCAGCTGGAGAGGTTGGGAGTGTCAGCCAGCGCTCATCTCTGCACCCGGGCATCCGGAAAGGACTTGCTCTAGGCAGGGGCTCTTAACAAGGGGTCCTTGAGCTTGAATTGAAATTCAAAAAAACATTATTCTTGTGCAGACGTGTTGGTGTGGGTGTGATTTATTGATTAAATAATACACAGCATAGTGTGGACTTAGTAAGGGGTCCATAGTTTTCACCTGACTGGCAAAGGGGTCCGTGCAACAAAAAAGGTTAAGAACCCCTGCTCTATGCAGAGATGCTGAGCACGTGGTGACACGGGGCTGTGGTTGTGGGGTGAGCCATCGTTATCTGGGAAGGCAGATCTTTGGAGTGAGGAAAAGTTTGGACAACTTGGAAAGCTGACTCCAGTCTGAGGGCTGGAGCAAGAGGGAGAGAGAGAAAAGAGAAAAAGCAGCAACTGGAGGTAGGTAGGAGACAGAATAAAGGAGTTCCTTAGTCCATTCCCCTACCAATCAACTTTGTGACTGCAGCAAAGCCACGTTGAACTGGGCCTCAGTTTACCCATCTATACAATGGAGATTCTGGCTCTGCTTCCTTCCTGGGGCTGTTGTGCAGATAAGAGGGTACGGAGGAGGATAGCAGATGGGAAAACATTTTGCAGAGTATGAAATGCGGTATACATGTAAATAGAAACAATTCTTTTTATTTTTGTTTTGTTTTGTAGCACCATGAAGTGGGCACAGCTCCCCCCACCCCACCCCCTGAGATGGCTCTCTCACCTGCCTGCCCACTGTTTTTGCTCGCTGTCTGCTCATTGTTTTTTTGCTCGTTGTCTGTTTTTTCCTTCTTTAGGAGGCACTGGGAACCGAACCTGGGACTTCCCACGTGGGAAGTGGGTGCTCAACTGCTTGAGCAACATCCACTCCCTGCTCATTTGTTTTTGCTCTCTGTCTTCTCGTTGTTTGCTCATTGTGTTGCTCATTGTTTTTGCTCAATGTCTGCTAGTTGTCTCCTCACTGTTTGTTCATCTTCTTTAGCAGGCACTGGGAACCGAACCCGGGACCTCCCATGTGGGAGGCAGGTTCCCAACTGCCTGAGCTACATCCACTCCCAACTTTCTATTTCGAAAGATTTCAAACCACAAGAAAAGTTGCAGGAATAGTACAGTGAGTCAATGGGAGAAATTCTTGTCCAAGAACAGTCCCTTTGGGGGTACTGGGCAACCAAATGCAGTCACCTCTACAGACCAATAGAATTCCAGATCTGTGGCCAGAGTACAGCCTGAGGCTCCCAATGGTCCTTGACTCAGCTTCAAGATTCCCCTGTCCCTCCCCAGGAAGCTGCACTGCCCCCACATGGCTTTGACGCAGGTGGCATCTATCCTTCCATTGCTTAGTCAGGCAGAGCAAATATTTAAGGATGGTTTCCTGTCCTAAAACAAGAACACCATCTCATAAAGGGAGGGGAACTTAAAGGTCATTTAGGTCCTGCCTTCCCATCAGGAAGTCACTTAGCCTCCAGTGATGGGGAGTTCACTACCTACCGGCCTCATTGTTGGATGCCTTTGAAAAAAGACAGTCCTTTCTCACACAAGAGATTTGCTTTCTTGAGACACCTTGGGGGTCCCAGTTCTGTCTCCAATCTCCTGTACCTACATGAACCCCAGGTGAGCCCCTCCAGGCTGAGCAGGTGCAGCCCTCGAACCTGCCCTCCACCCTTGCACATGATGAAGCTTTTAGGCCTCTTCCTATCTCTCATCTGGCCCCCAGGTCTGGGTCTGTCTGTCGGTGTCCCAGGTTAGATTTAAAGAGGGCAGAAGGGAGCAAAGGAACATGTCACCTCCCTTGTTTTAGACCTTAGAACTCTATCAATGTGGCAGGAATGCCTGGTGCTTGCTCCAGCTGTTCCAGGGACCAGGAAGTCTGAATTCTGCATCCTTCGAAGTCCAAAATTAAATCATGGACAGCCTCCTTGGGTGCTTAGACCCCCCACTATCCCTATCTGCCCAAAGTCTCTTTTCTCAGAGAAGCACCTTCTAGAATCACTCATAGTAACAAACTTCCTAATCTGTCACCCCACCAAAGTGTAAGCCTGACTCTTTTGGGAGATTCCATTATCTCCTCGAGTGGAGATTCCATTATGGAAGTCAATGCAGCCAAATAAACCTTGTTCATTAACTCACAATTCATCCATTCATTCAACAACAGCTTAATGAGCAGCTAAATGCTTGGATATGGTAGGGAATATGTCAGACAAAGTTCCTGCCCTCAAAGATCTTGCCGTTAAGTGACTGGCACTAGGACTAGTACTGGTTCTGGTTACGGGTACTAAAAGGCAGCAGAAAGGAATCCTTACCATTGGGATAAGTCCCAGGAGTGAGACATGCTCAGTGCCATGAGAGGATCCAAGACTGACCTATGGATCCAGGAGGTCAGAGAAAGCCAGTGGGCAAGTGGGTGGGGGCTGTAGCAGAGTGGAACAGTGTTGCAGACAGAGGAAACAGAATGTGTGCGGGTCCTGAGGCAGGAAGAAGCTTGGCACATTGGAGATCAGAGAGGCCAGTGCTGCTGTGGCCAGTCAGTGAGTGGGCGAGGGGCATGAGATGAGCCTGGAATGATTAGCAGGGGCCAGATCATCCTGGAACTCTGCTTCCCCTTCTAGGGGTGGAATCCCAGAAGCTGATCGCTCGGCCTGGCTTGCCCTCCCACTTGAGTGCATAGGTTCTGCTTCCTAAATAGCTCTCGAATCCATCCCTGCCCCTCCACACCCACTGCCACGTCCTAGTCCCAGACACCATTGTCTCCAACCTGACCACCACGAAAGTCTCCTAACTCACATCCCTGCCCCCCTGCCCCTGCCACTCCAACCCACTCTGCACTCAGCGACCAGGGCGAGCTTCCTGAAGTACAAACCTGAGCAAGTCCCCCTGCCTGATGCCAGGGCGGTGCCCACTTAACCCTTCAGCAACCGAGCCCAACCTGCCTTTTCAGCATCACCTTTGTGCCACCTCACCCCACACCTGGTACTCTTCAGTTCTAAGGAAACATTTGTGTGGTTTATTTTCTCTGCTTCCAGTGCCGGGTCTCCCTTCTCCATCCTATAAGAACCAGCTCAAATATCCCTCCCTTCTGGAGCCTTTCCGGAGCCTTTCCTAACTGCCCTTCCCAACCGGGGCAGGGTCATCGTTGCCCAACCCAGCTGCCCGTTGCTCCGGCCTCCTCTCTCAGTCTTCACCCGCACTCTGGTGCTGCTTGCCTGTCTGCCTTGCTGACTAAGCATTAGCTCTTTGGGCATGGGAACAAGGTCCCATTTATCTGTCTCCCCAGTGCCCAGTCAGGCACATAGCAGGTGCTCAATAATTGCTGAGTGACAGATTCAAGAGGGGGCAGAGGACAGTGGGTCCAAGCACAGAGATGATGCCAGCATTGAGGAAAGGGCTCTGAAGGGGAGGAAACTGCTGTCCCCACGGATCCCTCACTGCTCCCGTGAGCCCCCTGACATGCACCAGCCCCGAGGTGACACAGCCTGGGTCAGAGACCCATGTGTCCCTGGCAAAGGAGCAGGGCTGTGCCCTTCAGCCTGAGGCAACCCCTGTCTCATTCTCCTGCTCCTCTGGCTTCTCAAGGGCACAGAGGGGTATAGGGAGAGTGCTCTGGACCAGGAATGAGAAGTTCTGGGTTTGTAAATTTATTCAACATATACGCTTTTAGTATCTACTATAGTCCATGAACTGTTCTAGTCACTGGGGATTCAGCTGTGAATAAGACAGAGAAAGTCCCTGCCCTCATGGAGCTTCCATTCTAGTAGGGTGACTGACAACAAAGAAATACAAAAATAAACACATTATATGTTATGTAGAAGAGAAATCGAGCAGCCCAAGGGGAGAGAGTGACAAATGGGGGGAGGGAGGGATGCTCTTTTAGATGGTGACATGTGAGCAGAGAGTGAGTCCTGCAGAGATCTGGGGGGAGCCTGCCAGGCAGAGGAACTGCAAGTGCAAAGGCCCTGAGGTGAGAACAAGCTTGCCAGGGTCAACACCCAAGTAGTCCATTATGGCTAGAGTAGAATGAACAAAGAAGTGGGTAGCAGGAGGTGAGGGCCAGGTCACGCCCAGCTTCCATCCTGGCTGCCAGCTTGTTGGGTGAATTTGGACCTGCACACATTCTCCCAGCTGAGAAATGGGCCTGCCATATACACTGCCACTGGCATGGCTCTGAGGGCAGCTGTGAGTGCCCTAGAGAATGTGAGGTGAGATGTGTGTGTAACCACTGGATACCAAGAAAGTGCCTTGAGTGGAGATTCCTGGAGGCTTCTGGTGCAGGAAACACAAACAGAGCATTGGATACCTACAAGAGCTGGGACCAATACAAGGACAGAGACATTCAGGCCGGGAATCTGGGTGATTCCTCCCTCTCCTTCCCAGGACAGAGTAAAGGCCTGGACTACATACCCTGACTGGGCCGACACTCAATGGCCTCACCCAGCAGCCTTCATGCCACCCGCTGAGACTTGGACTGGGACCCAGCCCTTCAGGGATACAGCCACTCCTTGGTGAGGGCAATACTGGATCCATTAGGTCTGAGTCACGAAGCCTGCTGATGGGTGGAGGAGACAGTGGCCTTGTTTGGCTTAAGGTGGATGAATTGATCTCAAGAAGGTCTCAGGCCTGCCAGATGGCACAGCAAACATGGCCTGCTTGCTCCTGGCCCATCCCTCCTGGCCCCTCAGCCCACATCCTGCTCCACCCTTCCTCCAGCCCAAGTGTCCTACCTACCATCTGTGGGCAGTGCAGGCATGAGTGTCCCTTCCAGGAGGCCTGGTCTTGGCACAGCCAGCCCCACAGCCTGCCCTGTCCTGGGTTCCTTGGCCACCCTACTCCATGTTCCAGGTCTGGCCATTTCCCACTCTGTCTGGCTCAGAGCTGCAGGGCCCCCACTCAGGTGGTAGAAGGAAGAAGAGTTTCCTCCCCTACTCCAGGGAGGACTCACTCATGGGAATGGACTGAAGGCATCCCTCCCTGGGAGCATTCGCCCTTCCCTTCAACTGACACTGACGGGCACCTATCTTTAGGTGCCAGTCCCTGTGCCAGGTTGTGGGACTACAGAGATGGGGGGAGACTCGGATCCCGGTGCTCAAGGAGCTTGCAATTCACAAGTGGTGGGGAGGTGGAATGGACACTCAGGGGAGTATTTTATAAAGCACCGTGGCCAGGGCAGTGATAAAGACACCCTTCCACCCTGGTATCCTATAGCCCTCTCGCTCAACCTGCCCAAAAGCCAAGGTACCATCTCCTCTCCATCCAGAGCTACCCTACTTCCTCCTTCCATCTCCCCCATTCGGGTGGACAGCGCCACCATCAATGAGGTGCCCTGGGCAGATATGGGCATCATCCTGGGCTTCTCCTTCACCTCTACATTTGAAAACTCAGGTCCTACTGATCTCACCTCCTCACCACGTCTCATCTCCATCGCCTCTCCTACATTTCCTCTATCACTGCTCTAGTTCGGGCCACATTACCTCTTGCCTCCATTACACATATTGTCTGCCTGCCTTCGGTCTCACCTCCTCCAGTTCATCCTCCAGTCTGCTTCCAGAACAATCTTTCTGAAATGGAAAAGTAACCATATTATAGGCATATACCTAAAAGAATTGAAAGCAGGTATTTGAACAGATATTTGTACACCAATGTTCACTGCAGCATTATACACAAGGAGCAAAAGGTGGAAGGAACCCAAGTGTCCATTAAGGGATGAATGAATAAATAAAATGTGGTATCTACAGACAATGAATTATTATTCAGCCTTAAAAAGAAATGAATGTTTTTTTGTTTGTTTGTTTGTTTTCAGAAGGCACTGGGGATTGAACCCGGGACCTTGTACATGGGAAGCAGCACTCAACCTACTGAGCTATACTGACTCCCCAGGAAATGAAGTTTTGATACATGCCTTGCAGATATCATGCTGACACATGACACACAAAAAAACAAATATTGTATGATTTCACTTATATAAAATAACTAGAATATGCAAATTTAGAGAGACAAATTTATGTAACAGGTTACCAGGTGTGGGGAGTGAAATTGGGGAATGGGGAATTAATGTTTAATGGGTACAAAGTTTGTGTTTGGGGTGACAGAAAAGTTTTAGTAATGAAGGGTGGTGATGGTTGCACAACATTGAGAATGTGATTAATACCACTGAGTTGTCTATTTGAAAGTGGCTAAAATGGGAAATTTTATGTTGTTACCACAGGTTACCACAATAAAAAATTTTAAAAAAGAAAATGAATAATTTTATGTTACATCAATTTTACATCAATTTTTAAAATGCAAAAAAGAAAACCTAAAGAAAAAGACAACCTTAAAAAAAAAATGACCACCTCATCCCTCTGCTTAATATTATTCAAAAGCTCCCTACTGACTCAAGGTTGAAAACCAAACTTGTATGTCATGTCAAGGTATGCCCAATTTCTCCATGACTTGGCCTTTGCCGGGCTCTCTGACTTCATCTCTGGCCACCTAACCCTTCACTACTTCAGACAGAACGTCCTGCCAGGCTTTCGTGCCGCCAAGCCTTTGCTCGAATTGCTCCTCTGCCCGGCATGCTTCTCTATTACATCCCTTGGGATCTCCTCCAGTGCTTTCAGCCCTCCCCAGATTGTGCCCCCCATCTGTACAGCCGTCAACCCCAGCAGAACTGTAATGCTCCATGCCCCTCCTTTCTTATGTGACTTCCTTAAAGAGGACGGGGGCGCAGGGGGGATGACACACATCTGTTTTACTTCATATCCCCCAGATCCTGCACAGGGCCTGGCCCAGGTGTTGACTATCTGAATACTTCCAAGGCTGAATGAAATCACAGGAACCCAACTCCAGATTCTTGGTCTCCTGGACTCCAGGGCTTTAGGGAGCTCTGACGACCAGTCTGGGTCCCAGGAGGCCCCAGGAGCCCAGTCACAGACTGTCCCATGGTGTGTCCCTGTGGGTGGGAAGAGAGGTAGGCACTCTATTCCAGCAACTACAGTTTCTACTGGTTCTTGGTCCACTTGGCTGTACATTCAAGAACACAGCATCACCCTCGACACCTAGATGTGAGGCTTCATCTCCAAAATTCCCCCAAGACTATCCACTGAGCTCACAGGCAGTGGCTTCATTACCTGCCTTCTCTCCTGGTGCATGAAGTCCTGGCTTGATCACCACCAACTAGGAGGAATTTTCAGACTGGTCGGTCATCTCTCCAGGAGTGGAACTGTACAAGAGACCTAGTGGTGGAGCCATGTGCCATCCAAGCATAGACATAGCTAGAGGCCCAGGTCCTCTGAGCATACTTAGGAAAGAGTTTAGAACGAATGCTTATGAGACCCTCTTCCTCCCCTTCCAGAAATCTGGTGGTTTTTAAAAGATCAGAGGTTATCATGGCCAGGAGCAATGTAATGCAACACCAGACCGCTATTAATACTGATAGTCCTTGGGTTACAAGCAATGGAAACAGACTCTCACCAACTTGAGCAGAATAAGAATTTTCAAGAAAGATAGGGATTGTGTTAGCTTAGACTCAGCCAAGAGCAGACTTTGAGAAAAGGATATTAGAGTCCAAGTAGTTTTTTGGGAGGTGATCCCAGGAAGCACTGGTAGAGGAGTGGGGATAAATGAAGCAGAGAAGGGAAGGGAGACAAAAAAAAAAAAGTGTGTATTACTGAGCCATTACCACTGGGGGAAACTGGGCCTTGGTCCCACCAGGGACCACTGGGAAACTGTGTAGCACATCTCAGAGTTAGTCCATGGAGAGGCAAGGGAGCTGGGTGTATATCCAGCAACTCCCATTAGGCCCTGATGGAGGGCTGTTGAGGGGAGGTCCTTAAGTCCCTGGCTCCACTGGCCTACCCCTCTTGTGTCTCTGGGCATCCAGAGACAGCAATCAAAGGATTGCAGATCTTGCAGATGGAAGATGCAGGTGTGCACAGAAACGGTGAGTGCCAAGGTGATGTGGTGGGACATGACTGGCTGCTACCAGAGCTGCACAAAAAATTGGATGAAAATCCAAAGAATCAAGCCCAGAAAATGATGACCCCATAAAAGCCTAAGTAAAGTCATGTGTCCACTTCTTAACCAGGGAAGGTGAGATGTTTTGATGGACAGTCCCACAAAGATTGTATCCAATGAGGGGCAATAAGTCCCCAAAGCAGACTCTAGGATTCTGTAACCAGAAGAAGGAGGAATGTTGCTGGTCAGATGACAGCCAGAGATGTCACTAAACCTTCCCCCACATGCTGATCTCTCACCTGTGCAATGCCTCAGGGTGAGCCAGGAGGCAGCTGTGCCATAAGAACCTGGACTCTGTAGTCTGCAGACCTTAGGCAAGTCGTTTCACCTGGAGCCTCAGTGCCTCATCTGTAATCAGGACTACTGCATATGGTTTTGTGCAACATGCTCTGTGTATCTCCAGGGATGCTGTTCACATCCTAGCCTGTGGGCACTAGTAATGTACACTGAATTTGAGTGGGGGCAGGTAGAGTGTCCAGCACCCTTGGCGGCAACCTCCATGGGCCATGTAACATGTCCAAAGGATGCTAGAGTTTGTTGGGGGGCACCAGAGCTTTGTTCCCAATCTCCCACTCCAAGCTTCTCTTTGAGGGCTGTAACCATATTCCCCTGCTAGAGCAGGTTCACTCTACACTGCCAGGGAAGGGGAGGCATAGCAAGCTTACATCATCTCAACTTTGTAGACTGAAGAAAAACAACTGAGGAGGCTTCTCTCCTCTCCTCACAGCCTCCAACAGTATATGAAATCCAAGGGAAGACTCCGATTGGACTGGATGAGTCATGTGTTCATCTCTTGGACCAATGTGTGGCCTGGGGATTGGGCTCTCATGATTGGCCAGGCTGGGATCACATGCACCTGTTGCTGCCGACGGAACAGGATAAAACAATTAGCAATTTTTGGACCTGAGGAAAGATAGGCTCTAAGAGCCCAAGAGGCAAAAGTCCTCAGTGTGGGACCCAAGGAGTCCTGGAAATTCATTTCTTCCCACGATCCTCCCCTTGGGTCTCCAGTGTGCCCCTGGTGGTGGTGCATACCCTCTTGAGGCAGTGCCCTCCCTTCCAGCTTGCTGAGAGGGCAAAGCTACCAGCAACCCATGGGCTTTGGTTGAGACAGGTGAGGGTGGGGTTGGATTCTCGTGCTCCAGGGAG
Organism: Cabassous unicinctus; assembly: GCA_029593785.1. NCBI lineage: Eukaryota > Metazoa > Chordata > Mammalia > Cingulata > Chlamyphoridae > Cabassous > Cabassous unicinctus. The sequence continues at coordinate 11,791 of JAQZBX010088732.1, forward strand.
CTCAATAAATATTTGCTGTGCATCAGCTTGCTGGCAGGTGAGGCCTCCAGCCTTGTTTGCCCCTCTCTGGTGATTGTCTCCTGCCTCTGGAGCCATCCACCCAGAGATCACTGCTGCCCTCCCTCTGTGGGGGGTGTGGTCCTGGTATGGCTACCTGCCCACCTCTTCCTTCCCAGCCTTGAGGAGGGGTCCTCAGACCTTCACCAGGAGCTCCTCGTCTTGACACCATCTAGCCACCACTGGCCCTTCTTGCCTGGGATTCCAAATTCCTAAGAGGACTTGGGGCCCCTCTGAGAAGGAGAGAGACTGAAGACTGGCACTGGCCAGAATGGAAAAAGCAGAGGCCCTGGAGCAGGCAAAGCTGGGTTTGATCACGTGCTGCCACTTATCGTGTGTGTGACCCTGAGCAATTTCCTTAATCTCTCTGAGTGCTTGTTTCCTCATTTATAACAGGGGGATAAAAACAGCTACTGGGCAGAATTAATGGGGTAATTTTGGTGAAGTGCTGTAATCAAGCTTCCAGCACAGGAAAGCATTTTCCTCATGGTGGCCATAGCAGTTACCGTGCTCTGTGGACCTGGTAGGGGGTAACCTTCAAGGTTCTTGATCTCTCCTCCAAGGTTCCTTTCACACAAGCCATAAATCCAGCCTACCCCCCTCCCCCTCCCCTGCAGTGCCACCTCCTGGCTAAGGTCCAGAGCTCCCAGCACATTAATGAGGCTGCTCCAGAAGGAGATGGACTCAGGGGTCATGCTCGACAGCACGGACAGGTGAAACATGACCCACGCAACCCCAGCTTGGCATCTTCCCAGACACCCACAGCATATGGCCAGACTAAATTCAGACTCTGAGGATCCCAAAGGCTAAAGATGCCTGGACAACCTGCAACCCCTCCCCAACACTTACATACATTAATGATGTGCC
>JAQZBX010088733.1:0-12714 GCA_029593785.1 Cabassous unicinctus
CCTGCTTTGTCCCCAGATGCCCGAGGCCTACCCCTGCATCCTGCCCATCCAGGCTTCCCCCCACCAACCCCTACCCTGGCCCTGCTCCCCTGTGCCCTGTCCCTGCCGTCAGCTGCCAGGACTCCAGTCCTGGCCAGTTCCCTTGGCGACAGTGGGAGGCGCCTCCCTTCCAGCATCCTCACAGGTAAAGAGCTGCCCTGCGGGGTAGCTTCCTTTTTCTCCTCATGGCCTCCTCTGCTCAGCTGGGGAAGGGGGGTGGGGGGGCCTCGAGGCTGAAGAGTGGCAGGAGCCGGGCACCGGGTCTTGCCTGCCCGCGTTACCCAGAGCTGTTGTTCCGCCGGAACCTGCTCCCACGGTGCCATGGCAACCAGGCTGCCAGGGAACCCAGGTGGTGACAGAGCCCAGGTGCCCTGAGCTGAGCAGGGCATGGTGAGGAGCCACAGAAGCAGAAAAACAAAGGGGGGGTTTGGGAGAGAACAGGTTGGTAAGGCATGGAGGAAGTTCTGGGAGGAATGGGTGTGGCTGGGGCCCAGAAATGAGAAATGCTGGGGCCAAGAGTGATCTTGTTTGAGGGGCACAGGGTTAGGGAGCTTTTGGCTGGTAAAAGGGTTAAGGGGCCAACTCCTCAGCCCCTCCTTGGCAGAGGCCAGGACACAGGGCAGAGGTGAACTGGGGTAGGTGCCTACCAATGTAGGCATTTGAGGTTTAGTTGGCCTGCTAGTCTTGCAGAAGAGCACTGCAGGCATTGCATGGGGAGGCCAGGGATTGAGCATAGTGGGGAGGCTGTACCCATGAGGCTGGGTCCTGTGTTGGAGAAGATGCTGAGAGTCAGAGGCCACGGTGGCAGAGCTTGGCTGCTCTAGTGGGAACTCCAGCCCACTGCTCATCCTTCATCCTCCTAAGTGCTAGTCTGCAGCACTGCCAGGAGCAAGGTGGAAACAGACTGGAGGATTGTCCTTCACCCTAAATCCTCTCCTCCTGTGCCTCAGGGTACTCCTGATATTATCCTCCAGGGCTCAGACTGAACCCAGCCCACCCCAGGCATCTCAGATGCTCCTCTCCTTGTCATGACTGCAGGATCCCACTCACCAACCTCTCGAACCTCTCCCCTCCCAGCGCACAGCTCAAGCCCAGTTTTGATCAATTGTTTGCTCTATTTATAAGCCATCCATAGTGTTCCTGCTGTCCACAAGAGATAGCACAAATTCCTTATCCTGGCATTTGAGGCTTCCCCAAGATATAATAGTTAATACTTATAGAACACTTAGCACGTTCAGGCACCATTCTTACCACTTCACATTTAATAGCTTGCTTATACTTCAGAACAACCCTATGAGGTAGACATTGTTATTTATCTTCATTTTACACCTAAAGAAACTGAGGCCCAGAGAGTATAAATAACATATTTATGACCACACAGCTATTAATGATAGAGCCAGGATTCAAATCCAGGCAGTCTGACTTCAAAGCCCACACTCTTAAACATTAAGCTATACTGCAGGACTAGCTGCCAGCCCCCTACCCCGTCTACCCTTTCCTCCACCCTGGTTCAGCTCCTGTTTCTCCTAGATTCTCCTCAGCTTTCCACTTCCAAAACTTTGCCCATACACTACCTTCCACCTGAAATGCAATCCCCATCACCTCTGCCATCTGCAATCTAAGAAATCCCCCCACACCCCAGTTCTGTCAAGGTTTAGGTCCTATGCCACCACAAAGAAGCCCTTCTAAATCCCGCCTTCAGCCTCAAATCATTGCTGATTCTGCTTGGAACTCCCACACACAGCACACGTCTGTCCTTCTTTTTATGGTGCAGGTTAGCTTTGGCAAAGCATGGCAGCTGCTTGTGTTCATGACTCCCAGAATCCCAGCAGAGGATGAGAACTTGGTAATCTCCTAATTAACACAGAGCACAGGGCCTGACACAAAGTAAGTGCTCAATAAAAGCTTCTAGAGTGAGGGAGTCAAGGAATGAGCTCTGGTGAGCTCTAATAAATTCTCTGACCTGAACTTTTACCACAGCCTCCAATCTCTTCTTCCAATCCATTTTCCATCCTGTGGCCAGAGAGAGCTTTCAAAAGTACAAATCTGACCATTTCACTCTCCCACTTAAAACCCTTCCATGGCTCCCCATCACTCATTCAACAAACAACAACTGAGCACTTTCTACACGTCAGGCATGGTGCTAGGTGCTGGGAATATAATAGTGACCAAGACACACAAGATTTGTTCCCTCAGGGATGTGAAATTCTAGTCAGGGTAGCAAACTATAAAGAAACAAATATATACTGTAATTTCAGGTAGGGATAAGTGCTAGGAAGGAAAATAAAGTTGAGTGATAAAAGGTGCTGTTTTAGACGTGGTGGCCAAGGAAGGCCTTTCTGAAGAAATGACATATAAGCAGAGCCCTGATGGAAGTGAGTAGGTGAGCTGTGTGTCTACCTGCGTCAAAAGCAGCCCAGGTAGTGGGTACAGCCAGTGCAAAGGCATTGAGGTGGAACAGTGCCTGGTGTGTTTGGGGAACAGCGAGGAGGCCAGTGTAGCCAGAGCAGAGTGAGTGAGGGGAGAGTGACAGGAGATAATATTAGAGAGGTGATGGGGGGCGGGGCAAATCATGAAGGGCACTGAACCCACAATAAAGATTTTGGCTTTTGCTCTGATTGAGATGAGCAGAGGAGGGACATGATCTAACTTAGGTTTTACAAGGATCCTCCTACATAGAATAACCCCCAATTCTCTCATGATGGCCCTCCTGACCTGAACCCTGCCTCATATACCCTGTGCCCCATTCCTCCTACCTGGCTAACTCCTACTCACCTTTCAACATTTAGCTCAGCCCTTGCTCATGCTCACTCTGCACAGACTGGCTTATAGGCCTCTCCTTAGGGCCTGGATGTCACTTGCACCCCTAGGGCAGGGGTATTAATTAGCTCATTGAATCCTCACAATTTACTGAGCTGGCCACCATTAACCCCATTTTTGGGAGGGTGAGGTACCATGAATTGAACCCGGGACCTCATACATGCGAAGCAGGCATTCAACCACTGGGCTACACCCGCTCCCCAACCCCACTTTATAGATGAGGACACTAAGGTTCAGAGAGGTAATGTAAACTTGCTCAAGGTCACATAACTATTAAGTGAGAAAACTGGGGTACAAACATCTCATTGCCTCTCCCCACGCTTGGTTCAGTGCTGCTCCTGGCTCTCCACTCTTTGGCAATTTCCCCCTCAGGAGCTCACCCCCTTTTTTGGTTGCCAAGGGAATAATGGGAGGGAGGTCGGGCTGTTTAACACAGCCTCCGGCAAGAAGGCCTGGCAAAAAGGAGAAAAGAGAGTGGCTGAAGAAATGGAACCTGGAGACACGGAATCCTCCAAATCAGAGCCCCAAAGATTCGTGAAGACCTGTTAATCAAATGGAAAATCTCTCCTCCCTTTCTCTCTCTCACACATACACATACACATAGAGAGAACATGTAGAGTAAAAATCTGGGCAGGCATAAGTCCAGTTCCTGATCCTGCCGTTGACCAGCTGTGTGACCCTGGACATGTCACTTTCCCTCTCTGCACCTGTTTCTTATCTGCATGGGGTCTGAGCACATGCAATTCCCTCTTTGGATTCCTGGCCTTCAGAAAGGGCCCGGGAGACCCCTCTCTTTCTGAGCTCCTCCAAGCCAGGAACAAAGCACACACACAAGCACACATACACACGCAGGTACAAAAAGACACATCCAAAGACCAACAAATCTAGAAGCAAACACGCACCCACAAACACATGAAAACAGATATGAACACAGGCAGACATGCACATATACAGACACAATCACACACAGATTGTTTGCATACCAACTCACAAGCACACAACACAATGTCCTCTGCCTGCTGAGCTATTCCGTGAGGTAAACTGGAGCACATCCTCTGCAGAGAGGGAAATAAGCCATGTTACACAAATAACCACAATACAAAGAGGAAAGTTATCAGAGCTGGGAAACAGAGGAAGTGCTGGGGGAGCTCAGGAGAAAGATCCCTTCTGCTTGGGAGTGGCTGAGCAGAATAAAAATAAACTCACACTTACTGTGCACCTTCCCTGTGTCAAGAATTTTTCTGCACATTATTTAATCTGCATGGCAAACATGAGGGAAGAATTAGGATTCTTATTTTACAGGTGAAGAAAAAGGCTCTGGAAAGGGAAGTGACTGCCAAAGGTCTCAGAGCTAGCAAGTGGCAGAACAGGGATTCAAACTCCAAAGCCAATGCTATTTCCCCTACTTCCTTGAAGCTTTTTTGGGGAGGAAGCTTTTGAACTGGACCTTGCCTAAGAGGAGCTGGTAGAAATGACGGGTGAGGGAACCTTGTCAGCCAAGGCACTAAGATGGGGAGAAGCAGGGTAGGAAGTTCCATAGGGATTTGAAGCTGGCCAGCCTGTGGTGTTGGTACTGACCCTCCCCAGATGCTGGTCTTGATAGAAGGTCTTCTCTCCCTCCTTCTCTTTATTGGCACTGCCCAGAGCCAGGCAGCCAGCAGGGGATGGGATCAGGATGCAGTTGCCATGGAAATGAATGGGGGCTGTTGCCATGGATACCATAAGAAGAGGGCAAGAGGAAGCTGAGGATGCTGAGGACTATCCCCATGACATCTTAGGCTGGTAGAGGGGCACCAGAAGTGAGAAACAAAAAAACCAAGATGTGGAAGTTAGTACACTCAGACAGGGCCAAGGGCTTTGGGCTCTGAGGGAAAACTGGGCAAGGAGACGACACAGCAGATGAGAACACCAATTACCCCTCTCTCCTCCAACAGCTCTTCTGCAAGCTGTTTCTGTTATCCAATCCCAGTGACACAGAGATTCCAAACCTGGGCCCAGCTTGGCTTGGCACAGGTGCTGACAGGGAAGAAGGAGAGCCCCTAGGGGCTGACTGGGTAATACAGGGGGCAAACACAGGCTTTGAGAACACAAAGACCTGAATTTGAGTCCTGACTCTGCCTCTTTTCAGTACTAAAAATAATCATTGCCATTTATTGAGTACCTACTCTTTGCTAGGCATAGTAACTCCCTGAAGGGATAACACAGAGGGGGGAACTGAGGCACAAGGAGATGAAGTAACTTGCCCAAGGCTCAGCAGTGGTAGAGCCAGGATTCAGATGAAAGCGTCTCTGAACATAAAGCTCATGCTCTTACCCGACACTAGGCACTGAACAGCACTTCAAATGTAGAGTCCTTGCATTCTCCATCTCTCCATGCCTTCCCACAGTGCCACACAAAGAGCCAGATGCTGAGTAAATATTTGCAGAGTGCATGAATGAGGAAGCAACCCAGAGGAAGCTGGGAAGACTGGGGTTAGATAGAAGATGTTTCTGACTTAAACAGCAATGACTCATGGGTTTTGCTGGCCAAGGGTAGAAGATCCACAGAGCTGCGATGGACTTTATGAACCGGACTTTATGAACTATCCAATTCCATGAAGTCCAGATTGGAGCCCAGAAAGCCAAAGTGACTTGCCCAGGGTCACACAGGACAAGAACCTAAATCCCCTACCATCCAGGCCAGTGTCCCATTTTTAGCTTCAGAAGCCCCCTCTGAATCTGTCCAGCCACCCTCCCGCTGTGCTCCTTTAAGTTCCTGAACATCAGCAAGTTACTTGCAATTTTTAGACTATGGTGAGCTGATCCATATCTCCTTCTTTTGTTTCTTCTGCCCAGAATGTATCCCTTTCCCGTTTACCCCCAGCCTTCATCTGTCTCGGTGTGCTCATCTTCATCTTGCAGTAGCCTGAGAAGGCAGGTCTTCCTTGGGACGCTGGCTCTGACTCACCCCACCCCGCCTTCTCACAGCAACTTCTCACAGTAGCTGGTCAGCTACTATTTCCTCTGTGCCTCGTGCAAGCTCATATCATGGTTGGTCCTTATCACTGGCTATCTTGTGATTCTCTCTTGAAATGTTTGTGCGCCACCCTGTTCCTCCTCCCTCGACTGCAAGTTTTCCCAGGGCAGTGGCCTGGTATGATTCACCTCTGTAGACCCACCATACCTAAGCCAGGGCCCAGCACACAGCAGAAGCTCAGCACCTACCTTGGTACCCTAAGACCACAGGTGGCAGTCATGTTTATCTGTGTGTGTGGCCATCCTTCCTGACAAATGTCACCCTAAAAGCTACAGCCCCACATGCTCAAAAGCTCACTCACACCCAGCCTTGTGATTATAAACACCAGATACACCCATAGAGCCTGCCAGGCACAGAAAGTCACCACCTCATACAATCGTCCTCACACACTCCAAGGTCCTCACATCCCAGTCTCCCAAGTCACATTCCTTCAGATACATAATAGTGCACACAATTTCTCACTACTGTTAGAGCTGCATGGCCTCACTCAAAGATCATACGGGCACACATATTTCCCTCACAACTGATATCAACCTTCCCCCTTCCCACAGGATAGGCCCTCTGCCCTATTCAGCCAATCCAGTTGCCTGCACAGGAGTCTTTGTCCCACAGCTCCCAGGATGGTTATATCTGACCTTGACTTGCCTTCTCTTTCCACTTAGTCTAACCCTCATCCCCACACACACTTCTTTCTACTCCAATCAAATGAAGGGTAGAATGGTCTCTTCCTCCCGAGTCCCAGTCACCTAGATTCACACACCCTGGAGAGTCAGTTGAACTGAGTAATCTACTCACCATTCCCCAACATGACCCTGGAACTCTCCACCAGATTTTTGTCCTGGCCCTGCCTCCTATAATGCCTTCTCATTCTTTGCAACCTAGTCAATCCCTTCAAGGTCCAACTCCTGTCTCTCTTCTTCCAGCAAGCCCTCCTGGATCCCCCACTCCACACTTTAACATCTCCCTCTTCTTTGGGCCAGGAATGTATTTTGCTCATTACTAAAGCCATTTCTGCTTGGTCATTTTTGCCCTTCACACACTGACTACTTTCCAAAGGGATTTCTCATCTCCCTCGGGAGATGGAGAGCTCATGGAGAACACAATCACTGTCTTACTTTTGATCCCTCATGGTATTTAGATTGAGGTGCTGCACATAGTAGGTGCACAAGCAATGCTTGCTGGAAGACTAAATAAGGAAAAGAGAGCAGGAGAAGGGAGGAAGGGAGGAAAGGGAGGGAGGGAGGGGAGAAATAAATGAGAATTTGAGTGAGTGACTGAATAGATGTGTTGAACGACTAAGTGAGCAAAGCAAGGAGTGAGGGACGAGATGAGGCTCTGGAAAAACTACAGGATCAACATGATAGGGATGCTGAAGGGAGGGAAGAAAGGAGAGAAGGGACTCTCACCTGGACCTTAATCAAAACAAAAGCCACCAGTCACTGCATACTTGCCTAACCATGCATCAGACCCTACACTGGGATCTTTGCATTCTTTCTTGCTAATCTTCATGAGAACCCAGACAGATAGATATTTTCTCACTATACTCAGGAGGAAAATAAAGCTCAAGGAGAAGAAAATACTTGCTCAAGGTTACCCAGCTAATAAGTGGTGGAACTAGAAGTTAAACTCAGATTTGTTTAATGACAAAGGCTCAGACAGGAAAAAGTCAGGGTATAAGCCAACTTCAGGATCTCCTGACTTTGCTCCTAATCAGACATACCATAGAAGGTGCAGGTCCTACAGACCCATAAAGGACACCTTCCACCCTCCTGCTGACAGCTTCTGGCCAGGTGCAGGAAATATTTAGGGTCATCGTATCTAGGGGAAATGGCTTTCTCTCAGATCACGAGAACCCTAGAGAGTCATCGAATCACAGAATCTTCCAAGTCCAGAATCAAAGAACCTTAACATCACAGAATATTAAAATCACACTGTCAGAATTTTTTAAATAGTAGAACCATGAAGTCTTAAAACCACAGCATTATGGAATACAAAAGTCACCGTATTGTAGAAACAGAAATCACAGAATTGCATGGAATGTGTTACTGAATTATTATATCTTAACTTCATATATGATTATGATTATAATCATAGCTCCTTAAAACTGTAGCATCTCAGATTCACAGAAAGCCAGAGCTGGAAGAGCCCTTGGAGAGCTTCTGGTACAAACTCCCTCCTCATTTTACAGTTGGGGAAACTATGAGGCCAACAGGCAAGTCAAGAAACATGTCCAAGGTTAGCCAGCTCATGCTGCCTCAGGCTAAAGGGCCAAAGAAGGCAACTGCAATAGGCCTGCCCGTGTTGGGAGCATCACACCATTCATTCATTTATTGAGTGCTTCTTGAGTGTTGACAATACCATGAATCAAACACAGTCCTTATTCTCTCCCCCAGCCCCTGTTCCCAGTCCTCTATAGGAAAGAAGGTAAGACCCCAGTAGAGATGGGGAGAGGGAAGTGGGGTGAGGTGGAACATACATCAGACAGAGAGAAGAGATCAGCTTTTATTGATGGAAATTCCTTTGTACACAGCAACACACACTCTGAAAGGCCTTCTCCTCCTGGTTATATTTACAGAGCACTATGGGAGTGGCAGGGGGCATGGGTTGAGGCCTTCAAGCAGTGGAGGAGATGGCAGCAATGGCCACAGCAAGGGAACAACAGGGTACTAGGCAGGCTGGGTCCCGCCCCCATCTGGTCCTCTGAGCCCTAGGCACCCTGCATCTCTGTTTGTGCTCACAGAGGACAGAGATCGGTCCTTGGGATGTCATTTGGAGACCTCTCCAGGAGTGGCAGGCTCCAGGGTACCTGGGAAGTGGGAGTGCGGGTGCGGGAGGGTCCGGGCTCCAAGCTCCAAGCTCTGCTTTTCCCACATTTCAGCCAGACCTAGGGCTCCAGTTCTTTATAATTCAGCGGCTGGAGTCCAGAGGAGACAGCAACGCGAGTGTGAATTCCGAGAAAGAGGTGAGGGAGGAAGGGGCACAATGCTTGGTTCCTGAAGCAGGAGACAGGGTCCCATGGGGGATCTGCGGGGGCTGGGGGAGGGGGCTGGTTAAGGCTTCTGCTTCTGCATAGAAAATGACCCTTGTCCTCTCAGTTACCGAGAGGAGGGACTGCTGCACTCGGAGGCTGGACAGCAGAACTGATGAGCGTCTTCCTCTTCCTCTTCCTCAGTCTCCTCCTCCTCCTCCTCTTCCCTGGGGCCAGGAAGGGCAGGGTAGAGGCCACAGGCGGGCGGGTGACAGAGAGAGGCAGAGGCATTAGTTTGCAGAGCAGGGGAGATACATGAAGGGCCGGAAGCAGGGTGGTGAGGTTAAGATGGGGGTCCACACGGGCGGCCAGTGTGACGGATTATCCAGGGCCATTCCCAACTCACTCTCTAAGAAGCCTGTTGCTGGTCCCCCCACTCCCATCCCGGCCTCCACGCTGGGCTCATTCTTGAGGAACTCCTGTGCTACAGGTCACCCCCAGAGTTATAAACTCCATTTCTGACCCTGACAGGTGCCCAATCTTCGTGTTAATATAAATAATAGCAACCTGCTCAAAGCTGGCACTTTGCATACATTATCACTTTTAACTTCTGCAACAGTAACCTTTTAGAGATGAGGGTGAACTGAAGCTCAGAGAGGTTAGAAAACTGCCCGAGGTCACATAACTGGGATAACGGTAAAGCCAGGACTTGAACTGAGAGTTCTTAGAACTCAGATCTCAGATTCATCCCAGCAGGTTCCTTGAGCGGACTTGGCACTACCTCTAGAAATCCACTCTGCCCTTGAAGGGCAAAGATATGTATTTTCTGAAAGGTGAGGGTTGGGAAAATAGGAGATGCTCAGAAATGGAGTGTGGAAAGCCCATAGGCTTTGGAAACAAACAGACCTGCATTCAAATCTCAGCACTACAAGTGTTCCTAGGCTGTGTGATCCCAGGCATACTATTGCCCCTCTCTGAGACTCAGTTTCCTCATCTGTAAAAATGGGGCTCAGGATGCCAACTCCACAGGATTGTTGCAAGGACTAGAATGTAAGTCAAGTGCCTGGTAAACAATAGCAATGGGAACATAGTCGCCATCGTTGTTAACTGCTCATGTGCTGAGTCTAATTCCCAAGGTGGCCATTTGCACCCACACCGAAGCAGCCACAGCATGGGGGTGGTGGTGGGATGGGGGGGAGTCATGGCAGGAACAAGCGCCTACCCCTAGTTAACTGCTGAGTGGGACCAGGGGCCAGTCTGCATGTGGCAGTCACTGGAGCTAGGGCTACAGTTTCAAGGGGTGCACGGACAGAATTGGGAGAGAACCAGGTGCCTGGCAGTGTAAAGGCTCATCTTTTGGGGACAGCCAACGAAACCGTATCACCCCATTCCCAGATCTGATGGCCCGGAGGAAGCAACAAGAAGTGTGGGATCCAGGAAACAGGAGGATTGGGAAGAGAGGGGAAGGAAAAAAGGACAGGCAAGGGAAGGCGCTGCTGTCCATTTGGCAGACAAGCACACATGCACACACACACTTCTCATACTCAGAGCTCCCTCTGACACACTGCTGCACAGGATCACTGAGTCAGCAAAATCATTTGAACCAGGGCTGAAGTCCTGGGCAAGTAGTTCTCCCTTTCTGAGTCTCCCATTCCTCATCTATAAAAGGAGAAGGAAAATCCACACCTCTCAAGGCTGTTATGAGGAACAAATGAAATTCCAGTCCCACTGCTCACCCCCTCTTACCCTGGCCAGGCCACTGCTACCTCTCACCTTGACATCGCAGTCACCTCCAGATTCCTTCTCCTGTCCTCTTGGACCAGGTTAGCCTTCCTAAGGCCCACCTTCAAGTATGTCTTTCTTCTGCTCAGACACCCACCTTGGCTCTCCATTGCTTCCTGGATAAAGTTCAGACTCCTCAACTTAGCATTCAAGTCTCCCCTCCCCACCATGTGGCCTTGCCTAGCCTTTCTTGCCAGGTGGAAAAACATGAACTTTAGAGTCAGGCAGACTTGGATTTGAATATCAGCCCCACCACCTACTTGCTGGGTGGCCCTGGGCCCATTTCTTTGCCTCTCTGGGACTCATTTTCCTCATCTGTAAAATGAGGAAATACCTATTCTGCAGGGTGTGGTGGGGTTAAAAGAATTCAAGTATGTAAAGCACCTCGCCACACAGTTGGTTCGGCACTTAATACATGGTAGCTATTGTTATGACTGTCTTATCACTGGCATCCATATTTTCCTATTTACTCATGCCCAGCCTTTGTCAAACTGACTCGCTCATTATTCCATCAACATGCCCAGCCTTTTCACACCTCTATGCCTTAGCTGATTCTGTTTATTCCACTTAGAATGTTCTTCCTTCTGCTCAGATCTTTGCCTATCGAAATCCTTTCTGAACTTCATGGCCCAGTTCAAATGCTTCTTCTTGCAGGAAGAATCCCTGACTCTCAGCCAGAAGTAGTCTTTGCTTCCTCCTAGATTCAGCTCCTTTATCCTTGGTCAGAACTCTCCCTTTGTTGCTTTGAACTTTCCTGAAGTATTTCCTTCACCAATCCTCTCAATGCCCTTCTATCCTTGCCCTCCACTGCTTTCCTTCTCTTTGAGAAGGGGTGTGGGGGGCTATACTATTTAAGGCCAGTCCTTCCACCTGGGATTTGGAGCCCACCCCTGCTACCTCCTCCACAACAATTATCCCCTTTTTCTCCTGTATTTTCAACCTCTCCCTCTCTGTTGCCTCCTTCCTATCAACATTTATAGAAGCTCAAGTCTCTCCCATCTGGGAATAAAAACCCTCAATCTGCCCCCACATCCCCCTCTAGCAACCATTGTCCCTCTCTCCTTTTCACAGCTAAGCTGTTTGAGAAATTCGTCTACACTGGCCATCTCCACTTTGGTACCTCCCACGATCTCTTCAGCCCACTGCAATCTGCCTCATGCACCCACCACTCCACGGAAACTGTTCTTAGTGAGGTCACCCAGGACCTCCTAGTGGTTAAAGCCAATAGACTCTCTTCCACCCTCATCTTACTTCCCCCGGCTGCAACACTTGACACTCTTCACAAGCCTCTCCCGCGCAAGGCTCTTTCCTTCCTCTGCTTCCGTAAGCCCACTCCCTGCTGGTTTTCCTCCTACTTCTCTGGCTGCCCCACCCCCCAATTCCTCTGCCTCTGCGCATTCCTTACGTGTTGGTACCCCTCCTCCAGTTCAGCTAATGCCACCTTCCAACAATCTCTCTGTGATCTCGTCCCATTCCATAACTTCAGGTATGGCTGAGGACCCTCACATCTCTCTCTCCTGGGTCTCAGACCCATTAAGTCTAATGCTTGCTGGACAGCTCCACCAGGAAGGCCCTTAGGGCCTTCAGATCTCATAGGACCTCTTAACTCACATCTTACCACTGCAAACCTGTCCTTCTCCTGTATTTCCCACGTTAGTGAAAGGTAACACCATCCATCCAGTCACCAGCCTAAAACGTGCCTGAGAGTTACCCTAGACTCTTTCTGCTCCCTTAAGCAAGTCAGTCACCAAATTCTGCTGATTCTGCCTTCTAAATGGTTCTAAAAGGCTCGACATGATCTGGCCCCTGCTACCTCTCTGATCTCAACTTCTACTCCCCTCCCCCCTCCTTCACTCTTTCTCCAGCCATGCTGGTCTCCCTGCTGTTCAAACATGACAAGCACACTCTTGCCTCAGGGCCTTAGCACTTGATATTCTTTCCCCCAGAAAGCTGCATGGCTCACTCTCTTACCTCCTTCAAGACTCTGCTCAAATACTACCTCTTCAGAGAGGCCCTCCATCTAAAAAAATACCCCAATATTGTCTATCTTCTTACCTCACTTTTATTTCTTTTTATAGCACTTATTGATC
>JAQZBX010088734.1:0-12713 GCA_029593785.1 Cabassous unicinctus
AACCCATAGCTAACATTGTACTCAATGGTGAAAGACTGAAAGCTTTCCCACTGAGATCAGAAACAAAACAAGGATGCCCACTGTCACCACTGTTATTCAGTATTGTGCTAGAAGTTCTAGCTAGAGCAATCAGGCAAAAAAAAAAAAAAAAAAAGAAAGAAAGAAATAGAAAACTTCCTCAGGAAGCTAAATAGGAAAGGAAGAAGTACTGCTTTTGCTTTCGTTGATGACGTGATCCTATACTTACAATATCCCAAAAATTCACAATGAAGCTGCTAGAGCTAATAAACGAGTTCAGCAAAGTGGGGGCATACAAGAGTAATTCACAAAAATCAGTAGCATTTCTATACATTGCTAATGAGCAATCTGAGGAGGGAGTCAGGAAAAAAAATTCCATCTATAATAGTGACTAAAAGATTCAAATATTTAGGAATAAACTTAACCAAAGACTTGTATTCAGAAAACTACAAAACATTGCTAAAAGAAACCAAAAAAGATCTAAGTAAATGGAAGGACATTTTATGTTGACAGATTGGAAGACTAAATATTTTTAAGATGTCAATTCTACCCAAATTGATGTACAGATTCAATGCAATCCCAATAAAAATTCCAACAGCCTTTTTTTGCAGACATGGAAAAGCCAATTATTAAATTTATTTGGAAGGGTAGGGGTCCCCAAAAATACCTTAAAAAAGAAGAATGAAGTTGGAGGACTCTCACTTCCTGACTTTAAAGCATAGTATTTAACTACACTGGTAGAAAGAGCATGGTACTGGCATAAAGATAGACATATTGACCAATTGAATCAAATTGAGAGTTCAGAAATAGACCTTCACATCTACAGTCAAGTGTTTTTTGACAAAAGCTGTCAAGTGCAACTAGCTGGGTCAGAACAGTCTATACAACATTTGGTGCTGGGAGAACTGGATATCCATATCCAAAAGAAAGAGGACCCCTCTCTTACCCCTTTTACAAAAATTAACTCAAAATAGATCAAAGACCTAAATATAAAAGCTAGAACCTTAAAGCTCCTAGAAGAAAACGTAGGGAAACATCTTCAAGATCTGGTGGTAGGTGGTGGTTTCTTAAACCGTCAACCCAAAGCATGAGCAAGGAAATAAAAAATGGGACCTCCTCAAAATTAAACACTTGTGCTTTAGAGGACTTTGTCAAGGAGGTGAAAAGGCAGCCTACTCAATGGGAGAAAATATTTAGAAACCACATGTCCAATAAGGGTTTGATTTCCATGTTATATAAAGAGATCATACAGCTCAATGGTAAAAAGGCAAGCAATCAAAAGACTTAGACATTTTTCCAAAGAGGCGATACAAATGGCCAAAAAGCACATGAAAAAATGTTTAGTAGCTATTAAGGAAATTCAAATCAAAACTACAATGAGATACCATTTCACACCTTATAGAATGGCCATTATTAAAAAAACAGATAACTACAAGTGCTGGAGAGGATGTGGAGAAATAGGAACACTCCTTCACTGTTGGTGGGAATGTAGAATGGTGCAGCCTCTGTGGAAGATAGTTCGGCAGTTCCTCAGGAAGCTAAATATAGAACTGCCATATGATCCAGCAATCCCACTACTAGGAATATATTAAGAAGAACTGAACGCAGGGATGCAAACTGACATTTACACACTGATGTTCATAGTGGTATTATTTACAGTTGCCCAAAGATGGAAACAATCCAAGTGTCCATCAAATAATGATGGATAAACAAAATATGGTATATGCATACAATGGAATTCCATGCTGCTGTAAGAACAAATAAAGTTGGGATGCATATGACAACATGGATGAACCTTGAGGACATTAATGTTGAGTGAAATAAGCCAGACACAGAAGGACAGCTATTGTATGATCTCACTAAATGAACTAAATAAGAAAAGTAAATGCATGGAGTTAAAATCTATATGTGATTACACCAAATACCATTGATTGTACACTTTGGATGGATTTATGCTTTATTAATATGTATCAACAAAATTGATTTGTTAAGAAAAAACAATAAAAGAACAATTTGGGGAAAAAACCTAGTGTATAGGTTACTAGGAGATAGGATGATGGCTGAGAAGCGGGTACTGATGCTTAGTGCATTGTAAATGTGTGGAAATGGGTAGAGTTGATGGTAGCACATTATAGTGATTATAATTAATGCTGATTTATAATTGTGACTGCAGCTGAAAGGGGTAGTCTAGGGACGTAAATGTCAATTGAAAGAAAGCTAGAGAATAACCTATGGACTGTATAAAATAGTGAACTTGGTGGTGGATGAAGACTGGTTCATAGAACAAATACAAGAATGTACTTCTATGAACTAGAACAAATATATATCACTATTACAAGGTGTGAGAATATGGTGATACCTGAGAAAATACAATTAATGCAATTTATGGACTATAGTTAACAGCAGTATTGTAATATTCTTGTATCAATGGAAAAGAAGTTACTATAACAATGCTAAGGGTCAAAAGTAGGGGGGTATAAGTAGGTCTGGGATTTTTTCCTTTTGGAGCATTGAAAATGGTCTAAAATTGACTGCAGTGATGACAGCACAAATTTGTGATGAAACTGAGAGCCACTTTGGATGGATTGTACAAGGCATGGAATTTTATAACACAGCAAACCCTGTGGTGACTGATGGAATGTGGTTAACAGTACAAATATGAGAATGTTCTCGAATTAACTATAACTAATATACAATACTAATATACGGTCTTAATAATACGGTGGTTTATGGAAAAAATACACCAAATGCAAGCTATAGATTCTATTTAGGAATAATATTTTGATGATGTTCTTTTTTCATTTGTAACAAATGTTTTACAGCAATGCAAAGTGTTGGTGGTGGGGTGATGTATAGGAATCCTGTATGTTATGCATGATTGTTTTGGTAAGCTCACAACTTTTCAAATAAAAGAAGAAAAGGAAAAAAAAACAATAACTCCCAGGTTTTTTTTTTTTTAAAAGCAATTTTCTAGATCTGTTATATGAGAAAGCATAGGAAACAGTAGCCCTCCCTCAGGGGTCTCTGCTCATCTCTACCTCCCATTATTTTTCTGATGGCAGTATATGAGAGAGAGTAAAAAAAAAAGACAAAGACAGACACATAAACCTCTGGCACTCAGCCATTCTCAACTGGCTACTCCCTGTAGGGAAATAAGAAGTACACAAAGCTCCTTCCAGGTCCCATAGAGCCAAAGAGATATGCCACTCAGTATCTAGGGACTTCCCACTCCCCCACAGGGCCTGAAAGTTGATCACACCGAGTATCCCAGCCCCTTCTGTAAATGACGGCTGAATGTCCAGAGGCCTCCTTCGCAAAGGCCCACATGTGAACGTCTTCCTGACCTGCCAGGGTCTCCTTTTCCTTGATATGGCCATCCCAGGGATGGCCAGATCACTTAAAGGCCTGGCATGTATTGATGGGAAGAAACGAAACAGGAAAAGTTGTAAGGGAGGAGGTGGGCTCCCCCTCCTTCTTGTTCTGGAAATTCTGCATCACCCACTTTCTCTGATCTGGTCTTTAGCTTCTTTATGACTGGCTATCTCCCGCTGGGATTTGAGTTTGCGGTAGAGCTGACATACCCGGAATCAGAAGGCATGTCGTCTGGCCTCCTCAACGTGTCTGCCCAGGTAGGGTGCTTTCATACTTATGGATCCTGATCTGGCATGGCTGATGCCTGGTGCAGGCATTGTCACACTGGCTCAGTGCCCCCCACGGGTTATTTGCCTGGGCCCTGGTTTTCAGTTTTCCTGGTGCTTTTCCAGGTATTTGGGATCATCTTCACCATCTCCCAGGGCCAGATCATCGACAACTATGGAACCATGCCTGGGAACATCTTCCTATGTGTGTTTCTCACCCTTGGAGTGGCCCTCACTGGTGAGTTGGGTCCTGTGGGCAAGAATGAAGCTCAAGCTGCTCATGAGTGAGGCTGTTGGCAATCTGGGGCCATACAGGTGGGGGGTTGCACATGTAGGTGGGAGAGCTTGCTAGGAAATCTGTTTGGATTGGTGGAATAAGCAGGGCTTTGGAGCCAGAAGATCCATGTTTGAATCCCCAGACTGTGATGCTAACCTACATAGCTATTTGATCTTGGGCAAGCTGACCAATGCTGGGAGTCTTGGTTTCCAGAGGATTAGGGCAGGTAGGCCCCAACTGATCCATGAGTGAGGGCCAGAGTCAACATTGGCTTCTGGCCGTCAGGAACAGCAGTTGTCCTCTGGCTTCATCAGGTTGGCTGATGGTGCCCCCAATTCCTTTGAATATCTGAAGTCAGTTTGGGATACCTGTGACCCTTGGGAAAATGAGAGTTCCCTCTCTTGGATAAATTTGATCATTGATCTGTCTGATGACTGTGTCTTTCTCACTCTTCCTTCTCAATCCCTGGACCTCAGCATTCATCAGGGCAGATCTCCGGAGGCAGAAAGCAAACAAAGAAACTCCTGAGAATGTGAGTAGGTGGGAGCATGGGTCTCAGGCTTTTGATGAAAATGTGTCAGGTAGCATGGGTGGCGCCAGGGGAGGCGCTCACTGTAGACTGGCTTTGGGGTGATCATATGACCAGCTCAACTCTCCCAAACATGGCATCCAAGAGTGACCTCAGTAGGTGTTTTGGCATTGTTTTCCTGCTGCTCTTTCCTGGGCAGTTCTTCTGCTTCCTTCCCTCTCGAGAAAGAGTAGTGGGGCCTCCTCTTGACCTTCCCTGCTCTGGTTGGCAGAGCACACCACTGTTGTCACAGTCTGCTGAGCAGCACCCACCCCTTGGATCCTGAGCCAAGCCCTGTTCTATTTTTATTTTTACTTTTTTTAAAGGAGATAACCAGGGATTGAACCCGGGACCTCATAAGTGGGAGGCTGGCATTCAACCACTGAGCTACATCTGCTCCCCCCACCTTTTTTTTCCTAACAGAAAGGATATCCTACTGTAGTTGCTTTTTTTCACCTAACATATTACAAACATTTTACCAGGTCATTAGTCTTTTACAACATCCTTTAATGACTGTGCAGTGTTCCATTACATGGATTAAACCATAATTTGTTAACCATTTTCCAGTTCATGGACATTAAATTTGTTTCCAGTTGTAGCTGTCAACAACACTGTGATTCATATCTTGGAAGCCAAATCTTTGTGCATGTTCTTAAGTACAGTATTCCTTGAGAAATGGATCAATGTTCATGTCCAGTTTTAAGACTGTTGATAAGTATTGCTAAACTGTCCTCTAGAAAGGTATATCAATACTACCGATTTATAATATAGCTGTGGATGAGAGTGCCAACACTGAGTATTCATCATTTTGAAAAATCTTTGCCAATTTTCTAAGGCAGAAATGGTATCTGAAAAAGATATATTTAGCATTTTAAGGATACATGTTGGCAGATAGATGATCATCTTCAGTTCCGTACTATTCATCTTCTGATATCACATTCTGGAGAGCTGGCAAGCAGCAGCATGCAGCATGCAGAGGGAGAAGCCTAGTACAGGAAATTCCCTGGGGAGCCACGGAAGGCCTTGGAGCAAAAAGGGTGTTCTGTAGGCTGGCGTGAGGACCATGGCAAAGGCACCTTGGGAGGGGCTTTTACCTGTGCTATGTACAAGGAGATGTCATGATCTGGTGCATTTTGGTGAATATAGAGTTTTGGTGAATATAGAGTTGCCTGAAATAAAATAGGATAGGTTTCTGGTGAAAAGGCTTCAGTTTGGAGTGTGGTGTATTGTATCAAGTGACATGAGGTTTTGCTATGCTTATTTATCAATTTACTTTGGCAGATATAGACAAAAAGTAAATAAAAAATCACAGATAATCTTAACACCCAGAGATAACCTAGTAACATTTTAGGCTATTTTCTATTGTTGTTTTCTCTGAGTATGTGTGTGCACATTTGGTTTTCTACCCTGCTTTTTTAACTCAATATAGCTTGACAACTTTTCCACACCATGCCATTCTACCACAACCTTATGTCTACATTTATGTAGTTCTACTCCTCCTATTTAATATTTAGGTCATGTTATGAGTGTAGCAAGGTGCTGTATAGAAGGACAGCTTCCCACCAGACTGAGAGGGATACATCTGGCCAAAGAATGACTTGGACTAGCCCAGCTTGGCAAGTAAATGAGCATTTATTAGGGGGCTTACTTGGGGTCCTCGACCTCGTTGGTCGGAGGAGATTGACAGTTCTGAGCTCCATCATCCGCATCTCACAACAAAACAAGAGGAAGGCAGGTGAGGGGGAGCATGACTTTTACAGAATGCAGTGATACAAGATTTACTGATCAGTTACAAGTTTATAACCGGTTCCCAAGGCTTGCCTTTTAACTATCTAGGAATGGAATGTTGCTGTGACTAGAAGGGGAAAGAACTGGAAGGGTTGGGGGAGAAAATGCAAAGTCATATATGCCACAGGTCATCCCAGTATTTCACTACTACATTTAGTGCAAGGACAAAACCCTATTCCTGTGGCCAGATCCTTGTGCATGTGGACCAGATTTGCTAATCGAGGTGGGAGTAGTCGGCTCAGTCTCCTTCAGTGTGGGGTTCTGGAAATAGCACTGAGTAGGAATAAGAGAATCAAGTTCCAGTAATGGTGCTCCACTGTCTGTGCCCCTAGGTAACTCCCTCTGCTTCTCTGGACCTCGCTTGCATCTGTGGAGGCTGAGGTGTGTAGGGAGGCCACGGCTATCACAGAGCCTCCCTCCCCTGGAGCCCTGTCACTTACACACCCCATGGCGATCCATGTAACTCTGAAACCTGCACACAAATTCAGTGCCAGAGTCAGGGGATGCTGGGGACGCTTCAAATCTGGCCAGTCTGCTTTTTTTTTCTCCCCAGTGATGTGTACAGTTTAGGTCCAAAGAGATGGGAGATATTTGGGGTAGCAGGTAATGACTGACCTTGACTGTCAGAATCTCGCTGGTTGGGGTTTCCATCTTCCTTCCCATTGGTAGTCCTTGGCCACATAGATAACGGCTGTGCTTCCAACGCCATTAATGGGTGTTTCCAACCGTGATCTCAAGGTGATGGCTTTGAGGGTGTTTGTGTGTGTGTGTATGAGTGTGTGTGACCGAGAAAGGGAAAGAGAAAGAGAATATGAGACTGACTGACTTGGGTATGCTCTTAGTTGACTGAAGGAAGGCTCCTCATGGCTGAGACTGACATGGCGCCAAAAAGTTAGTAGGATTGAGAATGGAATGTTAGGATTTCTCAGCTCTTGCCATTGCCATGCACTGGTCCATGGATACTCCCTGGGGGAAGAAAGCTTAGTTTGTCTGATGGACCCTGGACTCTAGCTTGGTTCTGCACAGGCTCCTCCTGCTCCCGAGGACTCTTGGCTGTGTGGTGCTGGGCCTGTGCCCCAGGCCTTCTCCCTAACTAGAAGTACCCTTGAGGTAACAAGGAGAGCACTTCTTAAAAGAGCAGAAAAATGCTCTCAAGTCGGCAGTCTGTAACTAGGGGCCCCACAAGGACATTTCCAGGCCATACCCACCTGGGAAGTGTGACCCAAGACTTCCCTGTAAACTAATCCTGTGTCATCCTTCCTTGAGAAATCCAAAGCCAAACTGATCCAAATACTTTTTGTTCATGCATAAAATGTGTGTGCATACATATATCGCCACTGAATTTATATATGCAATGATGCCTCCTGCCCTCTTCAAAATTTTTCCTTTGTTGCGTCCATGTACATTATAATAATACTCCTTATCTTTTGGTGGTTCCCTCCAAATGGGGCAGCAAGAAATTCTGAGGGAGTTGCAGACCTGGCACTTAGCTATTTGATGGTCAGTTGAGGTGAGTTTTAGGATGTAGGAATGGGGCGGGAGAGTGGGCTTTGCTCCACTCTCAATCCTGACAGTGAGCCTGGAACAGTGGCAGTCAGGCTGGGATGGTTTGTGGTGGCAGTGGCGTCAGAGCTGAGCTTTTGTTTTCCTTTTGATGACTCTGTGGGTGGGTGGGGGTGTGTGTGTGTGTGTGTGGAGTGTGCTTACGGCAGGGGTCGGATGCTGCTTTCCTTGTTCCTGTCGTTGGCTCTGGGGTCTGCTGCGTGGCCTCTGGCTCTTAGATTCCCCATGCTTTAGAGTCGCTGTTGGTGGACGGTGACTCCAGCCAGCTGGAGTCCGGTGCCTCTTTACCAAAGCGGTGTCTGCTTGCTTTGCTTTGTAGAAACTCCAGGAGGAGGACAGCAACATCAGCAAAGCGCCTACCACTGTATCTGAGGAGCAGCTCTGAGAGACACAGGCGGTGGCAGCTCCGGGAACGTGGAGGACACCCCCTTCGTTCAGCACATCTTTTCCTGCAGTACAGAGGTCTTCGCCTGAGAAGCTTTCGGAGGGGACTAGCTGGAATATTTGTTGCTTGGACAGTGGGGCCTGTGTCTCCTGGAACCCACTCAAGAGCTTGGACGGACTCCAGTGGGAGAAAACTGTGCTCTTCCACCAAATGTGGATTCGAACCCCGCCCTCTCTTCTTTTTAGGTTATGGAAGCTGGGGTTGGGAATATTGGAGTCAGACTTCTGACTTGGTCCCTTGCCTTCCCTCTTCACCTCCGTCCCTCATGGAGAAAGTCTGCAAAATTATCACGGGAAGAAAGCCTATTCAGGATATTAACTTTTTCTGATGTTTTAAGACTCTCACCTGAAGCCCCAGTTCTAAGGCGTGGCAGCTGCTCTGGAGGAGTAACATTCCTGGTCATCAGATTGACTGCTCGAGTTCTGTGGAACAGAGCATCAGAACAATTCCATCAGAACTCTTGCACCTAGACTCTCCTGGCCTCCTGTTGTGGCCTGTTGCCAAACCCTCTTTCATAAGAGCTGATCAAACCAAACATCAATAAACTTGACAAAAACTTTGTTGTGGCTGTGAAGGAGAAGGGGCTTTGGGAGGGCTCACTGCTTAGGGCCTGCTTCTGAGCATGTTTGTGGAGGCCCATATCTGGGAATTTTGGTAGCTTGATTTGGGAATGGGGAGGTTCTTTTCTACAAAAGAAATCCTTGCCTAGGGACGTCAGTGTCAAATAGTCACCTCTGATGCCTTTACCTGGACCATGGCATCGGAAAACTGGGTCCTCGGCCTAAGTGTTTGTTTTCTCCCGATTGAGGGAAATCCCAGCCAACTTACTCCAGTCTTTACTGAAAACTAATATTGATTCATTCCACCCTGAGAGATCCAAAGCTGCTTCTGGGAGATGAAAGGGGTAGAAGAAAAGGTGACCCTTGAAATGGGAATTGAGTCTGCTTGTATCAAGCAGATCCCACCTTTGGGTGGGGACAGTGTTGGCACATCCAACTCTCTCCCCACCCTCCTTCTAGCAAGTCTCCATCAGATGTGCTAAATTGAAAGAGATTCCCTTTAAAACCCACTCAAGTAGGTGGCCTTCCCCGCCTTGCCTGCTGTCTGGCTGTACTCATGGGCTTTGGTAATTTCTCCTGAAAATAAGAATTTTGGTCATTTTTCCTGCACATCAAGTATCCATGTCAGGGCCACAGTGCTGGCCCGCTGTGGCCACTGCCCTAGCCTCCACCTATTGGGGCAGCCTGCATTGGGGTGCTAGGGCCACTGACCCTGAGGGAGGGGAGCCAGGCTGGGGGGTGTGCATGCACAGACAAGAGCAACAAACCCAAGGATGACACTCTGCATGTGTGAGAGAAGAAGCTCACACTTTGAGTGGGTGAGGGTGGGTGGGGAGTTAGGGGTAGAAGAGAGGTGAAGAGAAGGTGTGCTTTTTTTTTAAATTTTTTAACTAATCAATGTTATTGATGCATATTAATAAAGCATACAATTCATCCAAAGTGTACAATCAATGGTATTTGATATAATCACATAGCTGTGCATTCATAACTTCAATCATCCATTACAGTGTTTATTTCAATAATTATAACAATAAACAATAAAAAACAAACTAGCAAGAAAATTCTTCACCCCTTAATCTCTCTGTGCTTCCCCTGCTGTACATAGCTGCCATTTCTGGCTATTCTTGCACAATTATTATTTATTAAGCAGTTTTATTGAGATATATTCACATACCATACAATTTATCCAAAGTGTATAATCGATGGCTTTTAGTATAATCACAATGTTGTGCATTCATTACCACAAAAAATGTTAGAACAATTTCATTACTCCAAAAAAGAACAACTCCACACCCCTTAGCAGTCCTTTCCCAGCCCTAAACCACTAGTCTAGCTTCATCTTTATAAATTGATTTATATTTACATTTTATATAAATAGAATCATACAATATGTATGATTTGTGTCTGGTTTCTTTTTTTTGTTTTGTTAACACTGCGTCTTGTAGTGTTAATATACATTTGTTCAATTTCAAAGAAAAACAGTCTTATATATGCAATTTTACCCATATTCATATTTCACATGTGGTCTTACTATGTTATGCAGTTCCATGTTACATTTTTTATCTTTCCTTTTAGTAACATACATGACCTTAGACTTTTCCTCTAAACCCCTTTCATACCCACATAATAGTACCGCTAGTTACAAACATTATGTTGGACTTTCACCTTCTCTATTCATTTCCAAAGATGAACACACATCCTTTTTACCAATTCTGCATGAGCTAACTCTCAGCTTTCCATTCTCTAACCTCATTCTATTTCCTTGTGGCCTATATTCAAGTTTTTAACTCTATGAGATTACACAATATATTTAGTTCATAGTGAAACAATCATACAGTATCCTTTTGTGTCTGGTTTGCTTCACTCAACATAATGTCCTCAGGGTTCATCCATGTTATCTTTTGCTTTACGACTTCATTTCTTCTTACAGCTGCATAATATTCCATCATGTGAATAGACCACAGGTGGTTTATCCATTCATCGGTTGATGGACCCCTGGGTTGTTTCCATCTTTTAGTAACTGTGAATAATGCCACTATGAACATTGGTGGGCAGATGTCTGTTTGTGTCACTGCTCTCAGTTCTTCTGGGCAAATACTTAGCATTGGTATTGCCGGGTCACATGGCAAGTCTATATTCAACTTCATTAGGAAATACCTGTCCTCCACAGTGGCTACATTCTACATTCCCACCAACAATGAATAAGTGTTCCTATCTCTCCACATCCTCTCCAGCAATTGTTGTTCTCTGTCTTTTAAATAGTGGCCATTCTAACAGGTGTGAAATGATATCTCATTGTAGTTTTGATTTGCATTTCTCTAATTGCTAGTGACGTTACACATTTATTTTCATGTGTTTTTTTCGCCATTTTGTATTCCTTTGGACAAATGTCTAAGTCTTGCCCATTTTTTAATCAGGTTGTATGTCTTTTTATTGTTGAGTTGTAGCATCTCCCTATATGTCATGGATACTAAACCCTTATCAGACGTGATTTCCAAATATTTTCTCCCATAGAGTTGGCTGCCTTTTCACCCTTTTGACAAGTCCTTTGAGGTGCAAAAGTGCTTAATTTTGAGGATGTCCCATTTGTCTATCTTTTCTTTGGTTTCTCTTGCTTTGGCTGTAAGGTCCAAGAAACCACCACCTTCCTCAAGGTCTTTAAGATGTTTGCCTACATTTTCTTCCCGTAGTTCTATGGTCCTGGTTTTTACATTTAGGTCTTTGATCCATTTTGAGTTGATTCTTGTATAAGGAGTGAGATAGGGGTCCTCTTTAATTCTTTTGGTTATGGATATCCAGTTCTTCCAGGACCATTTGTTGAAGAGACTTTTGTACCATTAACATGGCTTCGTCAAGTTTGTCAAAAACCAATTGGCCGTAGAGGTGAAGGTTTATTTCTGGATTCTCAATTCTATTCCACTGGTCAATGTGTCTATCTCTATGCCAATACCATACTGTTTTGACCACTGTAGCTTTGTAATATGTTTCAAGGTCAGGCAGTGAAATTCTCCCACATCGCTCTTGTTTTTTAGGATGCTTTTGGTTATTTGGGTGCACTTTCCCCTCCAAATGAATTTGGTAATTGCCTTTTCTATTTCTGTAAAGTAGGCTGTTGGAATTTTGATGGGTATTGTATTGAATCTATAAATCAGTGTGGCATTTTAATATTATTTATGAATTCCAAAGAGATAAATATTATGCTTGTAAACTGGTCTATTCCTCCGGGCATGACACCTTTTGATAGATTTAAATTCAAAAGCTTTACTTGATTAAATCAAGATTAGGACTTTGATTCGACCACATCATTAGGGCAACTCAGGTTTGAGTTCCCAGGCCCTTAGTGGGCTATATAAATGGACACACACAGTAGAAGATATGGCAGAAGAGAGAACTTAGTTTTAATGCTGGAGCCCCAGGGAGAGCTGAGCCATTGGCCTAATAGTTTGCAGCTGAAGAGACCAGAGCACTGAGCAGCTGAGCAGACCTGGAAAGAAACGAGGCCTCTAGCCTCCAGCTGAGATAGGAAGAAGCTGGAACCATGGAGCCTTAAGAGGAAGAAGGAAGGCTGAACCCTCACAGATGTTACTCGCCTTGCTTCAACATGTGGCAACAGAGTTTGGTGAGGATGTAACCTTGAGTTGGATTCTTTAGGGCCTTGTAACTATAAGCTTTTACCTCAAATAAATACCATTTATAAAAGCCAACAGATTTCTGGCATTTTGCATCAGCACCCCTTTGGCTGACTAATACAATCAGTTTGGGTAGGATTTACATCTTAATCTTTAGTCTTCCAATCCATGAACATGGAATATCTATCCATTTGTTTAGGTTTTTTTTTTTTTTTTTTTTTTTTTTT
>JAQZBX010088735.1:0-12716 GCA_029593785.1 Cabassous unicinctus
AAAAGGAAACATAGAGACTTCTGGGAAGCTAGAAGATTAGAGAGACACAAGACTCACTTCTCTCCCAGAAAACATAGCTAGAGGTAAGGCAAAAACTGCTGAAAAAATGTCCTAGGGCTTAGAACACCAAGGGAATGATGTAAACTGCCCTGAAAAGAGAGGGGCAAAGAAAAAAAAAAGAAAATGAGTCTTTATGGGAAAAGTCTGTGAGTAAAAGCTGCAGTTGCAGCTGTATATGCCAGTGCCCATCCCTCTACACTCAGAAAGAAAGCTTTAAGTCCTCTGGCCTCTGGTTGGTGGCTACAGACAAAGGGCAGTACAGGGGTCCACTTCCCCAAGAAAGGGGAAAAGTGGAATGCAGCCTAATGTTGATTCAGTTTTTGGCCAAAAAATTTGGTCTGCTGTAACCCATGAGCTCTTCCAGGATGGGTGAGGCCACATCATTGTTCACCCTGGGGGCTGGCATGAGACTAAAGAGATGCAACCCCCTCAAAAATCCTCCCTACTGACTGAGTCTGGTTGTTGAGGATGCAGAAGGGAGTAGAATTATTTCCCATTCAGGAAAAGGGCTGTCAGCAAAGGGAGGAGAACAGCTTCTGAAAAAGATTGATTTGAAGCTCTGAATAGCCCTGAGACAGAATCCTCTGTCACATAGTTCTGGTTGGGGTTACTGTGAACACATTTTGACTAGGGTTTGAGCTAAGAGGCCTTCCAAAGAGTAACATCTGCTGGCAAATGAAGGAAGTACATGCAAGGAAAATAAAAGTAAATAAAAGAGGCTTTTTTTTTTGGCCTTTACAGCCTTCCTCCACATGGCCTTGGATACTTTTATTCAAGTCATTACTGGGTGCATGGCCTAGATTTGAGCAGCTAAATAGGTAAAAAAAGAGCTAGAACTGGTTGACCTGAGATCAAAGAACAACAGTAAGACACACCCTCCCACCAGTAAATCCCTATACAAGAGAGATAAATTGAGCATCAGAATAAATCAAAACCATAATCAGATGCCTAGACAACAGCAAACCATTACAAGGCATACTTAGGAAAAGGAAGCTATTACTCAAGCAAAGGAAGAATCAAAGGCCCAGATGAGACATATGATTTGAGACAACTAATCAATGATGTTCATACTAATCTAAATCAAATCAAGGAGTTGAAAGTCAATATAGCTATAGAGGTAAAGGACATCAAGAAGACAATGGGTTGAGTACAAAGAAGAATTAGAAAAATTGATAGAAAAATAAAAAATCTTATGAAAATGAAAGACAGTAAGTGAGATCAAAAGCACATTAGAGGCCTAAAACAGCAGACTTAAAATCATAGAAGAAAGAATAAGTGATGTATAAGACAGAACAGCTGAAGAAGAGAGAGGAAAGATTGGGAAAGGAATTGAATGATAGCATGAAGTACAACGACATACATGTCATGGGAGTCCCAGAAAGTGAAGAGTAGGGAAAAGGAGAAGAAAGAATATTTGTGGAAATAATGGTTGAAAGTTTCCCAACTTTCATGGAAGACATGAATTTATAAGTCCAAGAAGCACAGTCAACACCAGTCAGATCAAATTCAAAATAGACATTCTCCAAGACATATACTACTCAGAATGTCAAATACCAAAGACAAAGAGAAAATTCTGAAAGCAACAAGGCAGAAGCAAACCAACACATATAAGTGATGCCCAGTAAGAGTTCATGTTGAATTATCATCAGAAACCATGGATGTGAGAAGACAGTGGTATGATATAATTAGGATACTGAAAGAGAAAATTTGCCAGCTGAGAATTCTTTATCCAGCAAAATTGTCCTTCAAATATGAAGGTGAGTTTAAAATATTCACAAATAAACAGAAACTAAGAGAGTTCACAAAAAAGAACCCAGCTCTGCAGGAAGCACTAAAGGGAGCTCTACAGCCCAAAAGGAAAAGATGGGACAGAGAGACTTGAAGGAGAGTGTAGAAGGAAAGGCTAACAGAAAGAATAACCAAAAGGGCAAAATGACAGATGAAAATAAGATATGACCATATGAAAGTCAAAAAATAAAATGGTGAAAGTAAATAATGCATTTAAAGTAATATTAAATTTGAATGGATTAAACTCCCGAACCAAAAGATATAGGCTGACAGAATGGGTAAGCTGTCTACAGGAGACTCACTTTAGACCCAGGGATACAAATTGGCTGAAAGTGAAAGGTTGGAGAAAGATATTCCATGCAAACAGTAACCAGAAAAGAGCAGGAGTAGCTATACTAATATCAGATGAAACAGACTTTAAAAGCAAACTAATGCCAACTCATTGTTATGAAATTTAGAAATACTCATATATTCATAATCTTTGGATTCCCTGAATCTTCTGTGAAGACTAAAATTGGAGTTAAGAATCATATCTACCCTGGCTCTCCAATTTCTCCACATGGTTCCCTTTTTCTTCTACTTCCTTCATAAATTTCAATTATTGACTATACACTAAACCAGCTTTACCAGCAACCCTTCCATATATTTTCCATCCATGTTCTCATGATTTAAGAAGATTTTCTTCAATCTTAAAACCAAAACCACCTCTGAAACTATAGTCTTCCAGCTTATGCCCCATGTTTTCTCTCTTCACAATTGAACTTGTGGAGACATCCACCTTTAGTTACCATTTTCTCATATCCCATCACCATCTGAATTTTTAAGATAACTTCGATTTCACTATAAATATGTACAACTAAGATCACCAGTGATCTCCTCAAAATTAAATCCAATGAGTGTTCCTGCATTTTACTTGTAATCAAGCTAGAATTGGATCATGACTTCTCTGGGAGATCTTACTTTTTATTAGGATTTTCTTGTATCTGAGTCTCTTGACTGTGCTCAAACTACACTAGTATGCCTTCCCAGTGTCCTCACCAGTAATTTCTAAAGCAATAATACTGAATCATCTCAAAATAAAATTCTATACACTGTTTTGGATATCTTATACATTTCTTTAATTGCTCCAATTTTTGCCAGTCCTCTTCTAAGCTTTGTTCAAAAATGATTGTGTGGATTTTACTTCTTAGTTTAAACTCTCTTTGTGTGTGTCACAAACCTGAAAACTGAAATATATCTCAAATTGAAGCTATTAGCTTTTCCATACAAGTAAACAATAATCTTCCTCAAGTCTCCAATAGCATCTAATAGATTCTCAAAAATCTAGAGATTTACCCCTGATATACCCTCCCAGAATGGCATAAACACAAAGTATTATTTATATTATCTCTACATTGAGCACTATTGTCAACTTTCATTCCTACTCCAATCTCAACAGACATACTGAGACTAGAATTTCACTGATACCAAAACCTAAAAAAGATACCATAAGAAAGGAAAATTATAGGTAAATTTCCATTTTGAGTATAGAGCTAAAATCCTTTACATAACACTAGCAAATTAAATTAATAACATATTTAAAAGATTAAACACCATGACCAAGTGGTATTTATAACAGGAATACAAGGGTGATTCAACATATGAAAACCAACCAATGTAATAAACTGCATAAATAGAAAAAGGAATTTCTTAAGTGATAATTATTTTAATAGAGGTAGAAAATACATTTGGCAACATCTAGCAACATTTCTTGTGAAGAACAATCAGAACATTAGGACTAGGAAGGAAATTTCTCAACATGATAAATGCAATTTATGAAAAACCAACAGCTAACATCAGTCTGAATGGTGAAATACTGAATGTGTTCCTCTAAGATTGGGAATAAGTCAAGGATGCCAACTTTTATCACCACCATTCAATATTGTAGTAGAAGTTCTAGCCAGGCCACTTAAGCCAATAAGAAATAAAAGACATGCAAATTGGAAAGGAAGAAGTAAAGCTAACTTTATTTGCAGATGACATGATTATATATATAGCATATCCCAATAACTTTACAGGAAAATTATTAGAGTTAATAAATGAGTTCAAAATAGCAGTGTAAAAGATCAATACATATGAAAAAATTACGTTCCTATGCACTGGTAATCAAAGAGAAAATTAAAAAAATAATTCCATTGACAATGGCATAAAAGGAATAAAATATCTAGGAATAAATTTAACCAAGGATATAAAAGACTTGTACATTGAAACCTGGAAAAAACACTGATGAAAGACACTCAATAAGATGTAAAGAAATAGCAAGGTATTACAAGTTAATGGAATGGAAATGTTAGTATTTCTGAGCTTTCAGTATTATGCAAAGTGTCTACAGATTCAATGCAATTCTTATCAAAATTCCAAAAGCCATTTTTGCAGAAATGGAAAACTCAATCCTTAAATTCATGTGGAATTTCAAGGTGCCCCAAATATACCAAAAAAAAAAAAAATTGAAAAGAATAAAGTTGGAGGGCTCCAACAATTCCAAATTTCCCAATTCCAAATTGTATTGCAAAGTTATAGTAATCAAAAGATTTGCGGTACTGGCATAAAGACAGACAAATAGACCAATGGATTAGAATTGAAAATTCAGAAATAAACCCTCACATCTCTCACATATTGATTTTTTAAATTAGAGAAGTTGTAGTTATACAGAAAAACTATTCATAAAATACAAAGTTCCTGTATACCACCGTATTATTAACACCTTTCATTAGTGTGGTACATTTGTTACAATTCTTGAAAGAACACTTTTATAATTGTATTATTAACTATATTACATGATTTAAGATAGGGTTCTCTGTTTAGAATGTACATTCATTTGTTTTGTAATTATTCTTTTAACATATAAACAACCTAAAATTCTTCTGTTAATCATATTCATATATATAGTTGAGTGCTGTTAATTACATTCACAATGTTGTGCTACAATCACCATCATCCATTACCAAAACTTTACTATCAACCTTACTAGAACTTGACAATTTAAGCATTAACTCCTAATTGCCTACCCTTACCTCAGTCTCCAGTAACCTATATTCTAGATTCTGACTCTGCATTTGCTTATTTTAATTATTTCAGACAATATTTGTCCTTTTGTATATGGCTTATTTTACTCAACATGATGTGTTCAAAGTTCATCCAAGTTGTCACATTTATCAGAACTTCATTACTTTTTATGGCTGAATAATATTCCATTAAATGTATATACCACATTTTATTTATCCATTCATTGGTTGATGGACACTTGGGTTACTTTCATCTTTCAACAATAGTTAATAATGCCACTATGAACATTAGGTGTGCCCTGCTTTCAAATCATTTTGATATTTACCTAGAGGTGGGATTGCAGGTTCATATGGTAATTCTATACATAAATTTCTGAGGAACTGCCAGTCTTCCACAGTAACTGCCACTATTTAACATTCCCACCAGCAATGAGTGTTGCTATTTCTCCACATCCTCCCAAACACTTGTAACTTCCCATTTTTTAATTAGTTGTCATTTTAGTGGGTGTGAAATGGTATCACATTGTGGCTCTGATTTGCATTTCCTTAATAGCTAATGAGTTTGAGGATCTTTTCATGTGTTTTTTGTCCATTTATATACCTGCTTTGGAGAAATGTCTATTCAAGTATTTTGCTCATTTTTAAATGGGTTGCTTGTCTTTTTATTTCAGAAATGTAGTATTTTTAAAATATATTCTAGATACTAAATTCTTATTTGATAAGTAATTTCCAAATATTTTCTCCCATTGTGTAGGTTTTCTTTACTTTCATGACAAGGTCCTTTGATGCACAAAAGATTTTAATTTTCTTAAGGTCTCATTTAGCTATTTTTTCTTTTGTTGCTTGTGTTTTAGGTGTAAAATCTAATAAACCATTGCCTAACTCATGTCTTGAAGATGCTTCCTTATATTTTCTTCTGGTCATTTTACAGTCCTGGTTCTTATATTTAGGTCTTTTAAGCACTTTGTGTTAATTTTTGAATATGATATGAGACAGGTGTCCCTATTCTTTCCTTTGCCTATTAATATCCAGCTCTCCCAGAACAATTTGTTGAAGAGATTATTCTTCCCCAATTAAGTGGATTTGGCAGGCTTTAAAAAATCAATTGGCCATAGACATGAGGCTCTATTTCTGAACTCCAAATTTAAAAATTAGAAATTAGAAGGTAGAAAATTTAGAAATTTAGAAAATTTCTAATTTAGAAGATTAGAAGTTTAGAATGTAGAAAATAGATGTCCATGTTTGAAAGCTTTCATTCTCAAAACTTCAGATGGACATGATACAAAAACCTCAAGTAAGGTTTGTGGAATCAAGGTGATGTTAGCCTAAGGGTATCCATAGATTTCTGAATAAGATGGAAGGATTGGAGAGATCAGGGTGAAGCATGAGCTTTGTGATGGCAAGGGGATGCAGCATGAAAATCTAGCAAGAAATATAGGACAGGCAGGAAGAACATCTCAGGGGGTTGTTAGGGGTCAGGCAAGGGACCAAGAAGGAAACAGGAAGCAAGGCTGGGATACTGGAGGGCAGCATAGGGTAACATCAGAGAAGGAGTGAGGGGATGAATGGGGAAAGAGTACTCAACTAAGAATTACAGCAGAAGATCAATTTAGGTAAAGAAGGAATTAACACTGTGAACCTGAAGTGAGATTATGCTGTTACAGATTGTTAGGTGCTTTGGAAGAGTTTGGTAGGAGTTATCAGAGAAGGGTAGGCCCTATGCTAGGAAGGGAGGGGCCTGAGCAGACCTTCAGACTGAGCTCAGGTTTGGGCAGTGGAGCTCACAAGGGCAGGGATGTCTTGAGTGTTGATGGAATATTGTACTTCATCTTGCCACCCACTTCTATAACCTCTGAAATAATTTTTTTCTTAATCACCAAAAGTTGCATTCAGGAGAGATAGACAAGATAGTGGTAGAGTAGTGATCTCTAAAATTCAGCTCATCCCAAAGTGCAATTAGTGATCAGAAAGGCTCTATCAAAACCCTCTGTTTTGGGGGCTCAGAAGACAAGCAGAGCACTGTGTACCATCATAGGAAGAATTGAAGGAGGAAGCTGATCATCTGTGGTGAAGATTTATGAGTAGTACATGCAACCCAGTGGAGACCAGTGCCCATTCCCACTGGTGGCCACTTTGGGAGCCACTCCTTGGCTGGAGTTGTAAACTCCCTTTCCCAAAAACAGGGAAGCAGGAGATGGCCAGGCACTGACTTCAGCTATTGATTAATAAATTCAGCTTGCTAGAATCCAATTCTAAGTAGAACTAAAATTTGAACTTGTCCAAGTCAGAAAGAAGCTGGCAGCATTTTAACTCCACCCTTAACAGAAATCAAAGGGAGGCTGAATATCATAGTGACTTACTGTTTGGTAGGGATTAGATTCTTTCCATCCAGGTCAGAATACTGACCAAGGCTAAACTCCAGCCCCACCCCTGAGAGGGGAGGAAAGTGGTTGAATCTTCACCAGTCTCCTGGCAACTGTAGAACACTTCAGCCCAGATAGCATAGATTAATGTCCACACCTTTGGCTCTACTGTTGCCCCCAGCAGGGGAGGAAGTTCGGTGGACCTTCATCAGCCTCTCTTGGCAACTGTAGGCAGTTTCAGGCTGCACAGCTTAGAATACCAACCATGGCATAAGCTCTTAGCCCATCCCTGGCAGGAGAGAAAAGTATGCAGAAATTTATTAATATCTGGGGCAATATGGGCAGTTTCAGCCTGCATGGCTCAGATTACCACCCACACCTCAGCACCAATGCCACCATTGGCAGGGTAAAAAGGGCAAGAAATAGATGAATAATGGCAGAAAAAAGCTGATTTATTAAACATGGGCTTTTATAAATTTCTAAAATAAGTTTAAGTAAGTGTCAAAGAGGAGCTTTAGCACAAAGCCACTCAACAAGAAAGTCCTAGGTTAAAGAGTGAACCTGAGCCCAGAATAAAAATATTAAAAAAATCAGATGCAAAGATGCCAGCAATAAAATTTAAGGCAAACTAAAAAACAGGAGGATATGGTGCTGTTAAAGGAACAAATTAAACTTTCTGGCAACATACAGGATTTGAGACAACTAATCACAGATGTTCAAACAAATGTCCTTAATAAATTCAGTGAGAGGGCTAAAGAGATTAAGGATTGTAAGTAGACACTCAGTGAACACAAAGAAGACTTTGAAAGCATGCAAAGAAAAATAACAGGTCTTATGGAATGAAAGGTGCAATAAATGAAATAAAAAATATAATAGAGTCATACATATTTGAAGGAGCAGAATAAAGGATCAGTGTGATAGAAAAGAGGACTTCCAATTTAACAGACAGAAGAACAGATAAAGAATGGAAAAATTTGAGCAGGGACTCAGGGAACTGAATGATAGCATGAGATACCCAGAAATTTGCATCATGGGTGTCACAGAAGGAGAAGAGAAGAGAAAAGAAAAGGGGCAGAGGGAATATTTGATGAAATAATGGTAGAATATTTCCAAACTCTTTTGAAGAACATAGATATCTATGTACAGGAAGCACAAGGTACTCCAATCTGAATAAATCTAAATAGACCTACTCCAAAATACATAATAATGAAAATGAAAAAATGCCAATGATAAAAAGATAATTCTGAAAGCAGCAAAATAACACATACAAGGGTAGCCCAATAAGATTAATTGTTGATTTCTCATCAGAAACCATGGAGGTGAGAAGGTAGTGGTATGAGAGATTTAAGAAACTGAAAGAGAAAAATTGCCAGTTAAGAACTCTAGGTCAGGCAAAATTATCCCTCAAAAAATGGGGGTGAATTTAGGGTATTCACAGATAAACAGAAATTGAGAGAGTTTGTCACCAAGAGACTAATCTTAGAAGAACTATTAAAGAAAGTGCTTCTTCCTGACAGGAAAAGATGGGAGAGAGAGACTCAGAAGAGAGCCTAGAAATGTAGCAGTTTGATATAATTTATGAATTACAAAAAAAGATATTGATTATGTTTGCAAACTGGTCTGTTCCTCTGGGTGTGATACACTTTGAATGTATTAAATTCAAAGTTTTTATGTTTACTTGATTCAATCAAGATTAAGGCTTTGATTCAATCACATCAGTAGGTTGTGAATCAGTGTTGAGTCTCTACTTCCTTGTTTGGCTATTGAAACAGACACTGACTCAGGATCACACACAGGAAAAAACAGGAGAAGATACAGAAGATGATGAGAGGGAGAATTTTCTCAGGTTTGCTCCTGGAGCCTCAGGGGAGTGATGAGCCATTCATCTGATAGCTTACAGCTGACCTTATGAAGACACCAGAGCAAAAAAAAAAATATATATATATATATATATTCTCATATATAGGGAAATAAATGAGCCCTATAGTAGCCTAGAGTTGAGCTTGGCAGAAGCTGGAACCATGGAACATTAAAAGGGAGAAGGAAGGCTGAACCATTGCAAAGATTGGCAAAAGATTTTGGTAAGAAAAGTAACCATGAGTTGTACTCTTTAGGGCCCTCTAGCTGTAAGCTTCTATACCAAATAAATACTTTATAACAGCCAGCAGATTTCTGGTATTTTGATCAGCACCCCTTTGGCTAACTAAAACATGTAGCTATATTACTATTAGACAAAATAGACTTAGAAAGCAAAGCTCTTATAAGAGACAAAGAAAGGATTATATACTATTAAAAGCAGCAATCCACTAAGAATAAATAACAAACATAAATATCTATACACCTAACCAGATGCCCCAAAATACATGAGGCAAATGTTGGAAAAGATGAAGGGAGCAATAGATGTCTCTACAATTACAGAATGCAATATACTACTGACATCAATAAATAGAACATCTAGGCAGAAGATCAATGAGGAAACAGAACTTGAACAACATAATAAGTGAACTAGAACTGACAGACATATACAGAACAATGCAACCCTAAACTCCAGGATACATTTTCTTCTCCAGTGATCATGGATCATTCTCAATGATTGAGCATATGTTGGCTCACAAAACAAGTCTTAATGAATTTTAAAAGACTGAAATTATAAAAAGCATTTTAAAAATGATCATAATGTAATGAAGCTGGAAATAAATAAGAGGCAGAAAACTGGAAAATACATAAATGTATGGGGATTAAAGAACACACTCTTAAACAAACAGTGGGTCAAAGAAGAAATTGAAAAAGAAATTAGTAAGTATATCAAGGTGAATGAAAATGAGAACACAACATATGTTGTAAGGAAAGGCAATGTTGAAAGGAAAATTTATAGTGCTAAACACCTACTATAAAAAGGAAGAAAGATTTAAAAAATCAAAGTCATAACTAAGTAGAAAAAGAATAGCAAACTAATCACAAAACAAGCAGAAGGAACAACAAAAATCAATAAAGAAAATCAACAAAACTAAAAGTTGATTTTGGAGAAGATCAATATAATCGGTAAATTATAGCTAGACTGTCAAAGAAAATAAGAGAGAAAATACAAATAAATAAAATCAGAATTTAGAGGGGGTACATTACTACTGACACCATATAAATGAAATAGATCATTAAGAGGATACAGTAAACAAGAGTATGCCAACAAATTAGACAACATAGACAAAATGAAAAAAATTTCTAGAAATAGAGAAACAACCTACACCAACCTTAGAAGAGATAGAAGACTTCAACAAACCAATCACAAAGAGATTGAAACAGTCATCAAAACCCACTCAACAAAGAAAAGCCCAGGACCAGATGGTTTCAAAGATGAATTCTACCAATAATTCAAAGAAGATTTAATACTAATCTTGCCCAAACTATTCCAAAAATTTGAACAGGAGGGAGACTTACCAAACTCATTCTATGAAGTCAACACCATAATCCCAAAGCCAGATAAATTTACTATGAAAAAAAAAAAAGAAAATTGCAAACCCATTTCCCTAATGAATAGAGAAGCAAAAATCCTCCAGAAAATATGTGCTTATAGAATCCAACAGCACATTAAAAGAATTATACATCATGATCAAGTGGGTT
This sequence comes from Cabassous unicinctus, assembly GCA_029593785.1. Lineage (NCBI taxonomy): Eukaryota > Metazoa > Chordata > Mammalia > Cingulata > Chlamyphoridae > Cabassous > Cabassous unicinctus. Next base: position 10,874 of record JAQZBX010088735.1, read on the forward strand.
TTATCCCAGGTATGCAAGGGTGGTTCAACATAAGAAAATAAATCAGTGTAATACACCACATTAGTAAATTGAAGAAGAAAAATCACATGATCATCTCAATTTATGCTGAATAGGCTTTTGATAAAATACAGCATCCTTTCTTTTTAAAAAAATATTGAAATATATCATTAATACATGAATATGCATAAACAATAAGGTTATAGTAGAAGATGTGAACTTTCAAAACAAACATGTGTATCATCAACCCACCACCAACACCTTACATTATTTTTAAATTGTTACAAACTATGAAGGAGTATTGTCAAAATATTTTTACTAACTGTAGCCCATATATTACATTTGCTGTATTTTCCACAAACCTACCTGATTAACATCCTGTATTGTATATTTGCTATAGTACATGAGAGAACATTTTCATATTTGCTCTGTTAACCACAGTCCATCTTCCACTACAGGATTCATTGTGTTATACAGTCCCATTCTTTGTACAATCCATCCAAAGTATACACTCAGTGGTTCTCATTTTCAACACAGAGTTGTGCTGTCATCACCTCAGTCAATTTTATAATGTTTTCATTAGGCCCTTATAGCCCCCTATTATTGAATCTTAGAATTGGTAAATGTTTTTGCCATTGGTGCAAAAATATAAAAATATTACTGTTAGTTATCATCCATAAATTACATTTGTTAAGTCTATGTGTCACCACATTCTTGACACATTGTAAAGGAACATACTTATATTTATACTATTAACCACAATTTTCATTTCCCATTGAAATCACCATGTTACAGTACCTAGATTATTCTCCAGCTTCCTTTCAATTGATACTTACACCCATAGGCTATCCCTTTCAGCCACAATAACATTTATGAATCAGCAATGTTATTTATACTCACTATAATGTACTACCATTAAATTAATTCATTTCCACACTTTTACAGTAGACATTAAAAATTCTAAACACATTAAGCCTTAGCTCCCATTCTCAACACACATTCTATTTCTTACTAACCTATACTTTAGAGGTTATCTTTGTGAGTTTACTCATTTTATTTAGTTAATATTAGTGGGACCATAAATTATTTGTTCCTTTGTGTCTGACTTATTTCACTCAGCATAATGTTCTCGAGATTTATCCATGTTGTCATATGCATCCCGATTTCATTTCTTCTTATAACTGAATAGTATTCGATTTTATGTATATACCACATTTTGTTTATTCATTGGTTGATGGACACTTAGGCTGTTTCCATATTTTATAAATTGTGAATAATGTTGTTATGAGCATTGGTGTGCAAATGTGAGTTCACATCCTTGCTTTCTGTTCTCCTGAATATATTCTTAGTAAGATTGATGGATCATATGGCGGTTGTGTATTTAGCTTCTTGATGTAACACCAAACTGTCTTCCACAGAGGCTGCACCATTTTACATTCCCACCAACAGTGAAGGAGTGTTCCTATTTCTCCACATCCTCTCCAGCACTAGTGGTTTTCTTTTTTTAAAATGATGGCCATTCAATAAGGTGTGAAATTGTACCTCATTGTAGTTTTGATCAGCATTTCCCTAATAGGTAGTGATATTGAACTTTTCTTCATGTGCTTATTGCTGTTTGTATTATCTCTTTGGAAAAACTGTCTATTCAAGTCTTTTGCCCATTTTTTAATTGGGTTCCTTGTCTTCTTGTCACTGAGTTGTATGATATCCTTATGTAACATGGATATCAAACTCTTGGTTTCCAAATAGTTTCTCCCTTTTAATAAGCTACATTTTTCACCTTCTTGACAACTTTGAAGAACAAAACTGTTTAATTTTGAGGAGGTCCCCTTTATTTTTTTCTTTT
>JAQZBX010088736.1:0-12711 GCA_029593785.1 Cabassous unicinctus
TGTCACAATTCTAAAAGTTTGAATGGGTGGAGGGAAATAAATGCTAATTCAAAGTAGAAAAGTAATAAACATAGAGAGGAAAGCAAACAAAAATTCAAACAGCATTGAGTATTGGGAAGTGAATTCTCAGAACTTCACTTTAAACAGTTTTAATCTCACAGATCTTAATCTTTTTCTTCTTTGTTTTTCAAATATTTAGGAGACAGATTTATATTGAAATATGTCAGGATACAAAAAAGAAATAGAGGAATAATTAATTTGTGATATAAGGTAAAAGAACTGATTCTATGTACTAGAAAGTCACTTCTGTTTAAAAGTAAAAGAAGACTTTTTTTAAAAAAAAACTGTTTAACCATTTATTAAGTGAGAGCTTTCTTAATTCTTCACCTATTTTACAGAAACAAACAAGAAAATATCAGAAGAAAGAGAATAATGAGAAATGATGCATCAGTACCAGAGTGTATTCTTCTGGAATTAACAAATGAACCAATTTGGCAAGCAAAACATTTTATATTTCTTATTTTTACCTACACACTAAGCATGACTGGGAACCACATGATCATCACACTCCCCATCTCAGAACTTAACCTCCAGACCACATGTGTTTCTTCCTTTGGAACTTCCATTCCTAAAAACATCATTCACTTCTGTCTGCATTCCCAAATTCCTTATCACTATTGTCACAAGTGACAGAACCATTTCTCACAATGGCTGTGTGACTCAGCTATTTTTTTTCTTCTTTCATTTTCATGGGGGTGACAGAATTTAACCTTCTGTCTAACATGTCCTATGACTATTCATTACACAACCATCACAAACCAGCAGGGACTGCACTCTGCTTATCCTTGGCTGGCAGAATTCCTGATCATCTTCCCACCAATAATCCTGCTGTTGCAGTTGGATTTCTGTACTTCCAGTATAATTGATGATGTTATCTGTGATTCTTCTCCAATTCTGCAGCTTTCTTGTACAAACACGAGGTTTCTACAACTCATGGCATCTTTTTCAGCTGTGGTGATGCCCATGGTCACCTGGACATTAGTTATTATCTCCTATGCATATATCATCCAGACCATTCAGAGGATTCCATCCACCAGACAAAGGTCAAAAGCCTTTTCCACTTGTTCCTCCCATATATTATTCATTTCCCTCTCTCATGGCAGCTGCATCTTCATATACATTAAAACTTCTGCAAGAGAAAGAGTCTCTTTAAAAAGCTGTGCTCAATATCTCAGTGGCCCCCCCTTTTTAACCTCTTTATATAGAAAAAGGAATCACCAAAAGCAAGCTTTCAAGAACATGGTACAGAGAATGGCATTTTCTTAAAAATAAAATGATTGTGTTTATATGAAAAATAAACCCTCAAATATAAAACAATGGAAAACTCTCTGTTCTTTTTATATATCCTTTCTAAATATCTCATTTTATTCCTTCAGCCCAGTATATTTCTATATGAACCCCTCTGTTTTCCAATTAGCCTGAAAAACAGGTCTTAACTATTTTAAATTACATACAAAATGCTTTATTTCTCACTTGTATGAATAAATTTTAGGTAAACCAATGATATCCACTGTTTCTCTTATAAAGGAAAGTTAGATTATGAAATCTATCCATAAAACAGAAGTTGCTATAAAATAAGAAGCTAAGTAAAAACCACATACAAATACATTTTATGTGAAATAGATAGATAGATAGATAGATAGATAGATAGATAGATAGATATCTCTTAAACACCTTCTTCATTGTCCCTCAGATACTTATGTTATACATTTAAACCTAATATTATTTGTGAAATTGAAACTTAGTATTATATATTGCCTAACTGTTACCTCCTAAAAGCCTCCTTGATGTTTAAATTTTGACTGTCTCGAAGCCAAACTCAGCATATAAAGTCACTACCTATCCCTTCTATGTGGGACATGACTCCTGGGAATGAGCTTCCCTGGTACTTAGGGATTATTACCAAGTGTCAACTAGTGATGCATTCAGAGAAGGACCTAGACCAAAAGGGGGAAATATTAATTACAGAATAGTTTTTATGGTTAAGAGATTTCAAAGAGAGCCCAGAGGTCATTCGAGAGGTTAGCTTATTCATGCCTCAGGAGGATCTCATTGACTGTTACAGTAAACAGTGTCTCAAGCAAGGGTGCTCCTGAGGGCTCTAAAGACATGTAGCCACTATAGGAAGAACAGACAATCTCAGGAATTTCGCACCATGTCAGTGGGCTTTACCTTGGAATATCTGTTTACCAATGCAACAGAGTGCAGCAGTTTGATATTGTTTATGAATTCCAAAAATAGATGTTGGATTATGTTTGTAAACTGGTCTGTCCCTTCCAGTGTATTAAATTAAGTTGGATTCAAAGGTTGCATTTTTACTTGAATAAATAGTGATTAAGGCATTGATTGGACCATATCAGTAAGATGTTGCATCCCACCCCCTTGGTGGGCAAGGACACACAGAGAAACTACACTGCAAAGAAGGGAGTTTCGAGCTTTAATGCTGGAGCCCAGGAAGTAAGCATACAAAGGAGCAGAGAGAAGGCTAGATTAGATATGGCAGAGGCCCCGTGGAAGAAAGACAAGCCATTTGCTTGATAGGTAACAGCTGGCCTTGTTGAGATAGCAGAGCAGCTGAGCCCAGAGAGGGGCAAGGCTCAGGAAAAGAGGAACCCAGAAAGCCTGAACCCTCACAGAAGTCAGCAGCCATCTTGCTCCAACACATGGCAACAGACTTTAGTAAGGAAAGTAACTTATACTTTATGGCCTGATAACTGTAAGCTTCCACCCCAAATAAATAACCTTTATATAAGCAAACATATTTTTGGTATTTTGCATCAGCACCCCTTTGGCTGACTAATACACAGAGTTTGACTCATTTGTAATTTTCCTATACATGACTTTTCTGCTCCTTTTATTTGAACCTATAATTAACACTATACTCATTAAATATATGTACCTGAGACTTAAATCTTCCATTTGTTCATATGCCAGTTGAGCCCTGAATCTCAGCATAGTTGCAACTTCTACTCTTTAGTTTGTCTGACATGACCAGAACAATCAAAATAGGATGATGATGGAAAAAGCACATCACAAAAAACAGATAGTATCTACAACTGCAAGCAAGACAGTTCCATCTATCTGCCCCTTGTGATCTAAGCCCCCTCTCAATCAGAAAGAGAGTGGACATCACCTTCCTAAAATCCTCAAAATTGAGGAATGAACAAGCAAAAGGAAGGAAAGCAACTATGGACTAAAATAGACATTATTCTAGAAATGGAAGAACTTGTGACATAGATATAAAGGCAGTGGCCACCAGAGTTTCTCAGGGGAGGGATAGGGAAGAAGAAGAGTAATATGGGACATTTTTGGGACATTGGATTTTTTCTGAATGCCATTGAATTACAGATAGAAGCCATTATACATTTTGTCAAAACCTATAAAACTGTGCAGTGCAAAGTGTAAACTATAATGTAAACTATTGATTGTAGTTAGTAGCAATGCGTCAATATGTGTCCATCAATTGTAGCAAATGTACCACACTAATGAAAGATGTTTATGGGGAACAGTGTGAGAAGAGTAGGGGGGTGGGCTATATGGGAATTTCCTATATATTCAATATATCATTTATGTAATCTAAAGCTTCATTAAAGTTTTTAAAAAGAGGTCCAGGAATGGATTAGTTAAAAAAAATTGATTCTTTTTCTTTTTGGAACTCATAAAAGAACTGTCACACTCAGTAAAGTAGAAATAGAAGGAAATAGAAGGCATCTATGGAAAATCTAAAGTGAGCTTCATAATTAATGGTGAAAGACTGCATGTTTTCTAATATCAGAAATGCTCACCGTTTCTATTTAACATTATATTGGAGATTCCTAGTGAATGCAACAATGCAAGACAAATAAATAAAAGGAATTTAAATAGGAAAGGAAGACGTAAAACTGTCTTTATTCATGGAGACATGATTGGCTGTGTAGAAAATTTGATAAAATCTACATAATGCTACTGGAACTAATAAATGGATTTATGAAAATTACAGGATAGATCAATATACAAAAATTAATCATACAGCTACATACAATGAAACTATATAATATTTAAAGTTGAATTAAAAACAATTTCATTACAATGGCATCAAAGATGAACTGCTAAAAGAGAAATCTGACAAAAGATTTGAGATATGTACAATGAAAATTATAAAATATTCTCAAAAGAAATTAAAAATGATCAAACTAAAAACTAAATCTTACATTAAATGTCTTCTTGAATTTATTGATTAACACATGTAAATATATGGAAATATTAACTAGAATTTTAAGATAAATTGTGTTGTCAGAATTTTTGTCTATGTTATTTGACATGAGAATATATATATATATTTTTTTCCTAGACAAAAATAACAAAGTTTTGGTGCAATAGAAGAGAAGATATTCACTTGATATTTTTCCTTTGGTAATATTTTCTAAAAACTGACTAAGTATAATTTCCTTATTTCTGCTGGTCATATTTGAGAACAAAAACGTGGTCTGTAAGGCATGCTAAAACTTATATTTTGTATTAAGTTTTTTTCAGTGGATACTAGTGGCATTTCCCATTGATGTGATGAAAATAATGGAAGCAGAATTAGAATGGTTTGACATACTGTGTCTCTAGAGAGCATCTTGGAAATGAAAAATAAATTATTTAGGTCTTATTTTTCTTTTATTACTAATCCAATAATACTGTATCTTCTCACTATCTCTTTCACGGAAATTTCCACTCACCTACCTCTATATCCAAGAAAATGATATTTGGAGGCATTTAGGAACTATAAAAAACATGTTCAAGTCTAATTTCTATAATTAATGATTCCCTCAACTCTAATGTATCATTAAGAAAGGTTGTTGTCTTGGGAATGTAGGTATAAGTCTGAATTAACATAAGTAGAATTCATTTGTGGTTTCTGGCTTTTTAATTCTGGTCTGACAATCTAGGTTAATGTAAAAAGCTCTAGTATTTTCTAAGTCCCTGAAGGCAGTGCTCTTTCTTATTGTTTTCGGTAGAAAGTGTCCTAAAGTACTCACAAATTTCTTCCCATTGTCATTTCATAGAATGGTCTACATTTATTTCAACCAGAATCTAGCTTAATATCAATACATAATGAATATTAAGTTCCTTATTGGAGCACACAATTTAAAGAAATGCAACAATATAAGTTTCTTTTGTAAGAATATAATAAGCAAGCAAAAGTACAAAAGGAAAATCAGGATTGTAGAAAAACATCATCGTGGCAGTTTGATATTATTGATGAATTCCAAAATGAAATATTAATTATGTTTGTAAACTGGTCTGCTCCTCTGGGCATAATACCCTTTGATTATATCAGATTCAGCTGAGATGCCTTTGATTAAAAAATGTTAAGATTAGGGTATGCAGGGTTGAGACCACAACCCCTTGGTAGGCAATATAAATGGACACTTAGTCAAGAACACAGAGAAGCAGACACATGAGGAAATAGAGAAGGCTCATTAGACACAGCTGGGCCCCTGGAAAGAGAGATGAGCCTGATAGCCTCCAGTTGGTCTTGTGAAGACAGTACAGTAGCTGAGCTCAGAAAGAAACAAGCCCCAGGAAGAGAGACCAGCCTTATGCCAGCCTATAGCTGAGATCTAAGAAACAGGGACCACTGAGCCTTAAGTGGAAGAAGGAAGGCTGGACCTTCACAGAAATCACAAGCCATCTTGCATCAACACGTGGCCAATGACTTTGAGTGAGAAAGTATCTCTTATGGCACCTTGAGTGGGACTGTTAAGGGCCTTGTGACTGTAGCTTCTACCCTAAATAAATACCCTTTATAAGAGCCAACATATTTCTGGTACTTTGCATCAGCACCCCTTTGGCTGACTAAAACAGTAACATTAAGAAATTTTTATTTTTGGTCACCATTCAACATTTTATTTGCCAGAATCAACTGTCAAGATGCTATTCATTCATGAAAGTATAGGAACGTTTTTAGTACTATTTGCCAAGAAACAATAATATCACAATAATTGCAATGTGATTAATAAAAAAATTGATGGCACAGATGTATTTTGTCTGATCATTACATGAAATTAACTTTTCTCATTGTGAAAATAAAATTATTTTTGCATATATTAGAGTGTAAACATTACATATTGGTTTAAACCAATTTTTGGAAAGCCAATAAGGAGCATGATCCTTAAAATTTAGTTGATACTTTCTCACCAAACCTCACTTTTGCAATCAAAGGTTCATTATTTCACAATGATTTAAAATAATATTTAGGGGAATTTTGGGAATATGGCCATCGGGTTAGGCAGATAAACCTTAGTTCTCATGAGAACAATAGAGAAAGAGCCAAAGGTTGCCTTGAGGACCTGCTTTGGGGTATAAGACACCAGGTCTCTTCTTCATAACTCCCAGGAGAGTGAAGAACAGGGAGATAAAGAAGCCAAAACAACAAACTGGAACAAAGAAAACAGCAAGGAAATAGAATGAGAGGAATGAAGCGTCAAAGTGAAACATTACTACACACACACACAAAACAACAACAACAACAAAATAAAACCCAGAGTAGAAAGGGACGCTAATTAACTGAATAAACCCATTGAGATAAACAGATCTCTAGACACCAACAAAAAATTAAAAATCATACTAACAAACAGGAAGACATGGCCCAGTACAATGAACAAACTGAAAACCAGGAGGAGATGCAGAACATGGAACAACTAATCAGAGATGTCCAAACAAATATCATGATTAAACTTAATGAAGTGAAGGAAGAGACTAAAAATATTAAGAAGACACAGGAGAACATATTGAAGAAATTGTAAACATACATAAAAAGAAAATGGATATGATGGTGATGAATGGCACAATCCAAGAAATCAAATATACACTGGAAGCACATAATAGCTGATTTGAATGGACAGAGGAAAGAATCAGCAATGTGGAAGACAGTACATCTGAAATCAGATAGGTAGTAGAACAGATAGATAAAAAGATAAGAAAAATCAAGCAGGGACTTAGGGATTTGCATGACAACTTGAAACACACAAACATATGTATTATCCCAGAGGGAGAAGATAAGGGAAAGAGGACAGAAGGAGTGTTGGAGGAAATAATGACTGAAAACTTCCTAACCCTATTGAGGGACATGGATGTACATGTCCAGGAAGTGCAGCACACCCAAAACAGTATAAATCATAACAGGCATACACCAAGATATATACTTGTCAAACTGTTCGGTGCTCAGGAAAAAGAGAGAACACTGAAAGCAGCAAAACAAAAGACATCAATCACATACAAGGGAAGCTCGATAAATTAAATGCTGATTTTTCAGCTGAAATCATGGAGGCAAGATGGCAGTGGCATGAAATAGTTAAGGTGCTAAAAGAAAACATTAAAGCCAAGAATTCTCTATCCAGATAAGCTGGCATTCAAAAATGAAGGCAAGTTCAAAATATTCACAGAAAAACAGAACTTAAGTGAATATATCATTAAGAAACCTGTCCTTCAAGAAATACTAAAGGGAGTTCTAAAGGGAGTTCTTCACGTCAAAAGGGAAAAACAGGAGAGAAAGAGTTGGGGGAGAATTTAAAAACAACTAAAAAAATAAACAGAGAAATAAAAACAACATATGTCATACATGAACCCCACAAAAATATTGCTAATGTAAGTAATTCCTTGAGTGTAATAAAACTGAATGCTAATGGATTAAACTCAACAGTCAAAAGACACAAAATGGAAGAATGGATAAGGAAATATGACCCATATCTATGCTGTCTACAGAAACCCACCTTAGACCCAGGAATTCAAGAAGGTTGAAAGTGAATGGCTGAAAAACAATCTTACAAGAAAACAATAACCAAAAAAGGGCAGGAGTAGCAATACTGATATTGGAGAAAATAGACTTTAAATGCAAAACTATTTTAAGAGACAAAGACAGACACTATATATTAGTAAAAAGGGTAATCTTTCAAGAAGAAAGAATAATCATAAACATTTATGCACATAACCAAGATGCTTCAAAACACATGAGGCAAACACTGGAAAAACTAAGTAGATAAATAGATGCCTCTACAATTACAGTGGGGGACTATAATACACCATTATCATAATTAGATGTAAACAAAGACTTTGAATAATACATTAGAGGATCTGGACCTAAAAGACATATACAGAACATTAGACCCAAATACAACAGTATATACATTCTTCTCGAGTGCAGATGGATCACTCTCCAGGAAAGACCATATGCTAGGCCACAGAACAACTATCAGTGGATTTAGAAAGATTGAAATTATACAAAGTAATTTCTCTGGCCACCATGGAATGAACCTGGAAATCAGTAAGGGGCAGAGAAATAGTTTAGGCACAAAGATATGGAAGTTAAACAGCACACACTTAGACAAAAAAAATGGGTCATGGAGGAAATTGCAAAATAAATCAATAAATACCTTGAATTAATTAAAATGACAACATAACTTATCAAAACCTGTGGGATGCAGCAAAAGTTTTACTGTGAGGGAAATTCATAGCCATAAAGGCCATTGTTAAAAGAGAAGAAAGAGCAAAAGTCAAAGATCTAACTGCACAACTGGAGGAATTAGAAAAAGAACAACAAACTAATGCCAAAGCAAGTAGAAAACAGGAAATAACAAAGATTAGAGGAGAGCTAAAGTAATTGAAAATAAGAAAATATTAGAAAAATATAGAAAACCAAAAGTTAGTTCTTTGAGAAGATTAAGAAAATTGACAAACCCTTAGCTGGACTAACAAAGAAAATAGAGAGAAGATGCAAACACATAAAATAAGAAATGAGGAAGGGAATATCACCACTGACCCTACAAAAGTAAAGAGTACTATAAGAGGATACTTTGAAAAAATTTTATGTCAACAAGATGGATAATTTAGATAAAATGGATAAATTCCTAGAAACAAAAGCAGATTACATTAATGTAAGAAGAATTGAAAGCTGGGATACAAACAGATATATGCACACAAATGTTCATAGTGGCATTATTCATTATTGTCAGAAGTTGTGAACTACCCAAGTGTCCATCAACAGATGAATGGATAAACAAATTGTGGGACATACATACAATAGAATATTACTCAGCTCTAAGAAAGAATGCAGTATTAACATATGGGATAAAATGGATGAATCTTGAAGACCTTATGTTGAGTGATGCAAGCAAGGCACTGAAAGACAAATATTATATGATCTCATTGATATGAATTAATCAAATTGAGCAGACTCACAGAGCTAGAGTCTGGAAGATAAGTTTTCAGGAGATAGAAAGGAAGAAGAAGGTTGTGAGTCATTGCCCATATGGGCTAAATCTATGATAAGGTGGAAGGGTGTAGTTGTGCAGTGATGTTATTGGATTGGGCAGTGCTGGTCTATGAGGAAGCTAGGGTGGGGAGGGTAGGTTAGACTCTCCATGGAACTGGGGTGAGGGTTGGGGGAGGCAGCAGGTAAACTCTGGGGATTTGGAGATATGTGGTTGAGAGTATAATGCTGAGAATGTTATTTTGGCAAATATGGCAGGGGACAGTTACTAGTTTAAGGTGTTGGTATCAGGGCACATGGGATACGTCATAGCTGAGGCAGGTTTTAAGGGCATGTGTAGCATTCATCTTGTCATAGTGTGTTTTATCAGGGGATGGAGACTTACATAAAGAGTGGGTAGGTGTTGGACTCCCATCCTGGGGAGTCCTGCTATGATCTCAAATAAAAGGGTGGGGATCTCTTGAGAACATAGGCAGTGCCTAATAGGGGAAGATAGACCAATATGTCAAACCCTCAATGTTGTTGGAAGTAACTATGAATGTGGTCTTACAATGAGTTAATCTTGGTGGCTATCATTGGTCCCAAAAGGAGAGGGAGGAAGCAATAGAATAGAAGGAACATGGGACATTTTGGGGGTGATGGAATAATTCTACATTATCCTGCAAGGATGGATACAGACCACCTCAAACTTCATCAAAATCTATAAAAGTGTATGGTCCAAAATGTAAACCACAATATAAATCATTGGCCATAGTTAGTAGTAATTTTCAAATATTTGTACATCAATTGTAACAAATGTATCATCCACATGTAAAATATTATTAATAGGGGAAAGGGGAAAAGGGAGGGTACGTTGGGTATATGGTAATCACCTATATTCTGTACATGACTTTCCTGTAACCTAAATCTTTGAAGACAAAATGAAACAATTAGACATTCAGCAAAAAAATGGAAGCAAATGTTACTGTACATACAAGACAACAGATCTTACAATGGTGAAAGACATAATGTTTAAAAATTTTAATTTTGTATTTTTTATTTTTACAGTATTTCAATTTTTTTAAAAAAATCATATTTTGTTCATTATTTTTAAAACCATTAGTATTATATCATTTTCCTATTAGTTGTATTCGTTTCTTTTGTTGGCTTCAATTTTGAAGAAGTTTTGGACCACAGAAAGTTTACCACTGTGACAAGGGAGGATCATTGTTTCAGGGTTTCAGAGATGCGGGATGCATGGGAGGACGTTCACCTGGGGCACACCTAGAAGACATATGAATGGGTTCAAGTATTCATGGGGCATTTTCACAGTGGGTGGAGATCCACACAATAACCAAAGAAATATTGAATTCCCATCCTGGAGAGCTCTGTCACATTCTCTAATGGGACAGCAAAAATCCTCTGAGTATAGGGGCAGTGACTACTGAAGGACAATGGACAATTGATGGGCCCTTGATTATGATGACTGTACTTATGAACCTTTACTTTTAAAATTGAAACATAACATAGTACTATATGGTGCCTAAGTTTTACCTCTTGAGTTCCTCCTTGCTTCTCAAATGTGGTCTCTTTCTATGCCAAAACTCAGCATTAAATGTATTACCTTCCCCCAGCATGGGACATAAATGCTGGGCATGAGCCTCCCTGGCACTGGGGGATTACTACAAAGTACTAACTAGCAATGTTAATAGAAAAAGACCTTGACCAAAAGGGGGAAAGGGTAAAGACAAATGAGTTTATAGGGCTAAGAGATTTCCAAGTTAGTCTGGAGGTCATTTCAGAGGTTACACTTATCCACATCTCATCAGGAACTCATTGATTACCAAAGTAAATATTACCTCAAATAGTGGTGCTCCTGAGGGCTATGACATCCAGAAACATTAGGCAGGGCAGACAGCTCAGGAGTTTGGAGCTCTAGCTTAGACTTCAGCCCCACATCTGACAGGGAGGAAGCTGGTGGGACCTTCATCAGCCTTTCCAGTTTACTGCAATTATGTTTGTCTGGCACAGACTGAATAGTGGGATGTTTACCAGGGCAACTGTGTTCATTTTGGACCTACATGGCATAGATTGCTGCCCACATCTGTAGCTCCATCCCTGCCACAGGAAGGGATGTAAAGCTTTATCAGTCTCTCTGGGCAACTGCAATCTAGGCATGCATGATTTGGATTATTGCACACAACTGTGGCTCTGTCCCTACACCTGGCAAAGGAGAAAGGGGAGAGAAGCTTCATCGATCCCTGGGGCAACGCAGGCAGCTTGAGCCTCCACAGCTCATAGCACTAACTACATCTTCAGATCCTACTACTAAACAACCACCAAGGGAGAAAGGGAAAGAAAACCCTAAACTAAAGAGAGAAATTGCACCCAGGATAAATACATGTAGTAAGTCAGATACCAAGACACCAACAAAAAATTACAATCCACACCAAGAAACAAGAAGATATGGCCCAGTTAAAGGAAAAAGATAAGCCTCCAGATGACATAAAAGAGTTGAGACAACTAATCATAGATGTTCAAACAAATCTCCTTAATAAAATCAGTGAGATGCCTAAAGACATTAGGGATTTTAAGAACATTGGAGGAGCACAAAGAAGAATTTGAAAGCATACATACAAAAATAGCAGATCTTATGGGAATGAAAGGTGCAATAAATGAAAGTAAAAATATACTGGAATCATATAACAGCAGATTTGGGGAGGTAGAAGAAAGGATTGGTGAGCTTGAAGAAATGGCCTCCAAAAGTGAACATATAAAAGAACAGATGAAGAAAAGACGGGAAAAAGTTGAAGAAGGTCTCAGGGAAATAAAGGACAGCAAATGATTTGCAAACATATGTGTCATGGGTGTCTCAGAAGGAGAAGAAGAGGGAAAAGAGGCAGAAGGAATATTTGAAGAAATAATGGTAGAGAACTTCTAAACCCTATTGAAGGACATAGATATCCATGTACAAGAAGCACAATGTACTTCCATCTGAATAGATCTAAATAAACCAACTCTGAGACACATACTAATCAAAATGTCAAATTCCAAAGACAAAGAGAGAATTCTGAGAGCAGCAAGAGAAAAGCAATGCATAGCATATAAGGGATACTCAATAAGATTAAGTACTAATCTGGTTTCATCAGAAACCATGGAAGGAAGAAGACAGTGGTAAGATATATTTAAGATACTGCAAGAGAAAAACTTCAGGCCAAGAATCATATATGTGGCAAAACTGTCTTTCAAAAATGAGGGCAAGTTTAGAATATTCACAGATAAACAGAACCTGAGAGAGTTTGTAACCAAGTGACCAGCTTTCCAGGAAATACTAAAGAGTGTGCTTTAGTCTGAAAAGAAAAGACAGGAGAGAGAGGCTAGGAAGAGAGTCTAGAAATGAAGATTACATCAATAAAAGTAACTTAAAGTCTCAAAAG
>JAQZBX010088737.1:0-12675 GCA_029593785.1 Cabassous unicinctus
TTGAAACATCTCAACCTACCTAGACTAACTCAAACCATATACTATGATTTCATAAGTATAGCTAATAAAAATTAATTCTATAAAAAAACTTAAATATGTTATGTCAAAAACTAGCTTGAAAAGATTCATAACAGAAAATTAAAGGTGCTCTTCACCTGCTTTCCACATGGGAGGTCCCGGGTTCGGTACCCGGTGCCTCCTAAAAAAGCAAAAACAAGCAAGCAAACAAACAAAAAAACCAACTCAGGGTAGCCGATGTGGCTCAGTGCTTGAGTGCCAGCTTCCCACATACGAGGTCCCAGGTTAGGCCCGGTACAAAAAAAAAAAAAAAAAAAAAAAAAAAAAAAAGGTGCTCTTAAAAATTAAATTGCAAAAGATTTTAAAGGATTTTTCTTTAGAGAAGTTTATGATATCTCAATTTTTCCAAATAAAACTGGCAATAGGAACTTTGGGAGAGGCAACACATCATAAGAAAAAGACAGGGAATCAGGAGATCTGAGTTCTACGCTTGGTTCTGCCATTAACTAGCAGTAAGACTGTGGAAAAGTCATAGCCTCTCTGGTATTCCATATCCTTTTCTAGAAGACGAGGAAGGCAGATTATTTGACTGCTAAGGGTCCCTTCAGTTCTATTTTCTAATAATTTGATTTATTCAGGAGAAACAATCCCAACAGTTGATCTCAAGTTAGAAACTATCAACAAAAGTCCAAGTTTAAAAATTATATTGTTCTTTTGTAGCCATTTGATGGTAATTAAGATTCCTACCTTTGACATCTCTGTGAATGATCTGGTTTTCATGGAGATATGAAAGGCCACGAAGTAACTGTTCAGTATAGTTAATAACTACTGATTCCTTGAAGGCTCCATATTTACTCAGCAAATGAGCCACAGATCCCCCTATAAGACAAATATAAAATAGCAATAATTATCATAAACCTAAACCATAATTAAAACTGTTTATCACACTTTGGTTACTTAAGCTTGCACTGCATGAGAGATCACATTTACATTTAAAATATTAAATTTATACCTTACTTCAAAAGTGAAACATTTAAAAACAGACACATTCCTGTATCATCTCAAAAATCTATTAAATAGGAGACATTTTCACAGGACTGCTGGAACAAGTTTTCTGGACAGCCAAGATTTCAGAAAGCTTTAAAAATTAGCAATTTTAGATGGAGCAATTTCTGAAATGTACGTCTTTTCAACCAAAATATACAATGCCTTTCTTAATGACTTACGTAAACAATGCTAAGGTGTCATTTAGCAGACAGTAAAGAGAATGGGAGGAGGGATGGGAGACGCAGAGTTAGGTTCCATATCCTACTTTTACTATAAAACTCTGACCTGAGACAAGTCACAATATGGCCTATGAGCCTCATTTAAAAACAGTGTTTGTAATAGCCTATCAACTCTGTACATTCTTATGAAGAACGACACCAGATAATGTGCTGAAGAAGTGGCTTGTACATATTAATGCACTCATTAAACACAAAAAATTTAAGACGTTAAACCAAGCACTTAATCTATCCATCACATACCAAGTCATTGAATTTATTGTATATATTGTATAATACAAAATAAAATTCGGTCTTTCTTTGAGTAGATGACAAGATTCAACTTTATACTTCAGTGCTACCTACTTGTAATGTTTTTCAGGTTATACTGTAATCAGTACTTTTATTTTTATATTGCCACATTTAAAAAATTTCCTCAAAATGCCCAATTAATGATAGCCTGGACAATTAATGGATAATACCTATCAGTTTTTTTTTTTTAATAATTAGTCTTATAAAAAAACAATGCTACGTAATTCCTAATTTAGAAGGAAAAGAATATTGTATTTACATTTAAATGAAAGACAAAGTATTTATAATTCATACTAATATACCTTTTAAGAAACCCAAAGTATTTAATAAAACAAGTCTTCATTAAACTGTTTCTCCTAAATTTAATAACAAAAAGGTAACTCCATGTACCTTTTATTTATAAGTTAAAGTATGAACATACCTGCCATCCACTCGATGAAGAGATTATAATTGCTCTTCTCACATGTGGCTCCCAACATCCTAATGATGTTTGGGTGATTCAGGTGACTCATCATTCTTATCTCTTCTCTTAATGCTTCCACTACTTCCTCTTGTTCAGAAGATGTGTTCCTGACATATGTCACCTGTTTCAAATAAACAAGTTTTTTGAATTCTGATGAGTTTCTACTTACAATTTTCATTAACAATCTGATCTAAACTGGACAAATCCAAATTAGCTTACACATTAACAGCAGTAGGCATTTATGCTCATGGATGCAGTGTAGACATCTACTTTACAAATCAAATTGGACTCTTAAGACAATAATAATAGCTTAAGAAAAATGACAAAAATTTAGGACACAGCCAATATTCCAACTATATGGAGACAGAACATGTGGCAGTTTGATATTATTTATGAATTCCAAAAAGAGATATTGATTATGTTTATAAACTGGTCTGTTCCTTTGGGCGTGATGCCCTTTGTATTATATTCAACTGGTATGTCTTTGATTAAATTTTGCTAAGTTAAGGCAACTCAGTTTGAGTCCCCGCCCTCTTGGTGGGGATAAAACAGACTCCCACACAGAAGCAGATAGCAGGAAGAGAGATGAGCCTGATAGTCTACAGCTGACCTTGTGAAGAGACCAGAGCAGCTGAGCCCAGAAAGAAATGAGCCCCAGGAAGAGAGATGAGCCCTATGCCAGCCTACAGCTGAGATCAGAAGAAGCTGGACCCATGGAGCTTTAAACTGTTTGCAGTTTGAAACTGCAAACTTTTAACCCAAATAAATATGCTTTATAAAAGCCAACAGATTTTCGGTACTTTGCATCAGCACCCCTTTGGCTGACTAATACAGAACAAAATGAGAAAAAACCCAATCATGGAAAAAGCAGCAAGATGATTTGAAAAATCAACCTTTTTAATTTTTGTACCCTGCTAAATATACTCATTATAAAAACTAAACCACAGAAATCCCAAGATGGCACTGTACTATTAACAGGCTGCTGAATGGAGTATGAAACCCTATTTCTATTAACTATAAAAAAGGGGGAAGGCACAATAATCATGCTTCAACTTCTAATAATAGAATTCATGATGATTCTGGTGCTTTGGCAACATCTACATTGAAATTCAGGCACATCAAACCTGAAAAAACTAAAGTATACACACATGGACCTATTCTTTACTCTTTTTACTTGTTCACGTTTCATTTTATAATTTGAATCATTTCATCTATATGCTCACTAGATACTTACCTGTTTAACAGCCATTAAAGTTCCAGTTCCCACATCTTGAGCCTGATAACAAGAAGAGAATGCTCCAAGGCCTATCTGCTGACCTTTCAGCCATTCTGTGTCTTCTCTATAAGGTTGTTTTGCTTTGGTATGTCCTGGTAGAGTCTCTGGTGTCTACATATTAAAGGAAAGCAATCTTTTTTACTGTTAAGTTAGAATAGTTAGGTTTGGTGAAATTAGCCTGGCAAAATAGTACTCTTATTCCATCTAGCTTTCCAAACCACTTACAAACTTGACCTCTGAGTGGACCATGTTGGTGAACAATGCCAAAGGCAGAAGTGATCACCATTAAACTATCAACTAAAAATGCCTTCAAAATAGTCAAGTAACATTTCCTTTCAAGCAATAACACAAATGTTATTGTTGCATAACAATTTTATTGTTGTATAATAAAGCAGTTGAAAAACCTGCTTATAACAATTAACTCTGATTAACAGCATTTTCTGAATTAGATTTAGCATGGTCCAAGGAAATTCTCTAACCTTTTAAAGACTCTGTACTTACATCCTGTTGAATAATGATGATATCTTCTCCATTTTCCACCTGTAGTTGAGGAACCATGGGTAGGGCATCCTGAGATGCTGACATTGCCATGGCAATTGCTAAAGCTTCTTCTTCTTCAGCTTCCATCTTTTCTTTGCACTTCTGATTATGGTTCACATCATCTTTGTAGGTATCGTCATTTTCAGCCTTTTCAGGAGAGAGGACAGCAACTTCTGACTTAAATGTTACTGTTGTGTCACTTGAAGGCATAGATGCTTCAAGAAGGTCCTCAATACTGGAGTTGAGCTCTGTATTTACATCTAACCTGCATTTCTCTTCCACTGGGGTGAACACTGTCTCATCACTGGGTATAACAGCATTACTACTGCTGCTGCTAGTGCCAAAGCTGTCATCACATTTGGAAGTACTGTTCAGATCAAGTGTCATGCTATTTTTTGAGGCATCTCCCTGTTTACTTGTATTTCCTGGGGTAGGTCGAGATGGCTTTGGCCTGTGTATATTACTGGAGGGCAGGGGTCTTGACTGAGTAAAGAATGGAGAAAGTTTATCTGAGTCTTTGTTTTCAGAACAGGTTCTCTGGAACTGCAGAGAAAACTTGCGCTGTGTTTGAGGAGATGCTGAAGGTATTTTGCAGGGAACTAATCCCTGAGGTCTATGCTTAGAGACATCTGTTACAGTGCCAGCTGGTACAGATGGGGCAGACGAAGAAGGGCTTGACAAGGCTGGGAACATTAATTGGGAATGATGAGTTAAAGGAGAGGAGTTCAAACACTGACTGTGGGGTCTGCCTTTTGTTTGAACCATTGGCTTTGGTTGCTCCGTGGTTGCTGAATTAGAAAGTCCCACTGAAATGTTGGCCAGTCGGTCAGAAATGTCCTCTGAACTGGCACTCAATCTGGTAGCACACAATCTTTTTCCAGTTTTCTCTAAATGGGCTGTGCGCTCAAGGGAACTGTTTGCTGTGGTTTCTGGATACCTGTTAGGGACGGATGCTTGCAAAAAGCTGTCATATCTACCACCCAAAATGTCTTCTACGCCCAGCTGGATGGCCTCCGCAATTTCTACCTCATCTGCAATAGCCATCAAACGACGACGCATCCTGGTGAAGTGAGTGGAATTGGAAACACTCAACATTTCTAATAGTTTTGAAAACACATGGGGTACTGCAGTAACCATTCTTGCAGAACTCAAATATATCCTTCGGGAGAGTTTACCAACCATTGAGTGGGAATTATCAATGGACTGCAAAGTAAAGGTTAAGAGGGACAGCAGCTTCTTATACCTGAAAGAAAAAATACATTTGATTACCAGACAAGTTCAAATTGCTGCAAAATATATGCAAATAAAGAAAATGGTACTAGTTTACAGTTTGTACCCTTCAAAAACATTTCTGTGTAAAGGGCCTATAAATTTGTAATTAAGTAAAGAAGACTTCAGGTTTTTATTTCAATAACATATTTTAAGTATGAGTATCTTATCTATGCTCTGTCATGTTTGAGTCTTTCATAAATTTAAATGTGTCCTGCTTGGGGGAGCACATAGGAAGAGGAAAGCAATATATTTTCAGAGGAAAAATTACCTGACTTCAACAGGTTCGGCTTGTGAAACATCAGTACTGACAATATGAGGGTAAAATTCAGCAGGAAATTCCAACAACAGTCTATCTATAAGGCAAAGGCGGCCAAGGAGTTCTTGCCAGTTGTTTGATTCAGTTTGTTTTCCAAGAATACAATTTAAGACATAATCAATACCACCGATACCAATGGATCCTACGAAAAGGAAAGTAAAAATAAATGATTGAAAAATAGTGACATTTAAATCTAAAACAAAACATGACCAAATGTCCTAAGGCCAACGAAAATACTCTTAATTATATTAGTTTTAATAATTTCTCTCAGATGAATTCGTATTTCTAATATTAACTGAGTGAATTTACAAAATTACTTCAAAACCATGTAACTGCTGCATGATAGATTATGACATTAGACAGGCTGCTAGAGGAAATGAGAAAAGGTGCTATATTAATTTTAAGTAAAAGTCATTACCAGCTTTAAGTATTTCTCTACCAACTGCCAACTCTCCTGCTTGGCCTTTGCACAATTCCAACAGTGTTGATATGGACAGCTGACTTGTGCGGCTAAAAATAAAAGGAAAGCAACATCAGTCCTGGGATTTTGGATAAACTACACATCAGCAGGACAGTAGTAATGTAATGTCTTGTGAGACTGGGCAAAAATGTTTTCAGGGGTGTATACTCTTCCCTCAATAAAATCACATTAGGGGAGCAGATGTGGCTCAAGTCGATGAGTGCCTGCTTCCCACATGGGAGGTCCTGGGTTAGGTTCCTGGTGACTCCTTTAAAAAATCAAACACACAAAAAACAACAAAAACACCACCAACAAGCAAACAAATGGAAAAACCAACTCAGGGGAGCTAATGTGGCTCAGTAGTTGAGCACTGGCTTCCCACACAAGAGGTCCTGAGGTCCCGGGTTCAATCCCCAGACCTGCTACCTCAAAAGAAAAAAAAAAAATCACATTAATAATGTCACTATAAATAATAATAGTGATTATTAGGTCTATTTAAAATTTTTACCTTATCCTCTATGTTAAGCTCAGAATCTTTACTACTGGCTCTTAGACAGCAAGTAAAGACTTAAATATCAAACTAACCAAACTAGATAAAAGGTTTATTTCCATTACTATTATCTTAACATTTTAACATCTGAATTTTCACTAAGAATCTCTTGAACAAAAAACATGTAAAACCCTTATATTCTCTTATATAGCCAGAGTGAATTAAAAATATCATAAATAAATCTCCATCCAGTATGTCTTATGGTGCTCTTCATTCAAGGGACCAGAGTAGCAGCCTTACGTCACAATTTCAGAGTGTGGACAACATAAAAAATGCCACAAAAGCACTGAAGTTCCTAGAAAAATCAATACTCTAAATACTGAAAAATGAAATGATTCTTGCTATGCATTTTGCATATTATTTGTGAATTTTCCCAATGTTTTCCAGGCATTACATTGTTCTCCCTTAAAGCAACAAGAAAACGTCTAACATTTTCATTCTGCAGACTTGTGTAGAGAAAATAACAGGCAAAAGAGACTTCATGGTGAGAAAGAATAAGTCAAAGCTAAGTACCTAATTTCTGAGACCCTCTACATGCTACGTCATGTGACTTAGGGAGGAAGAGAAAGAGTGGACTGAAGAGCTCCGAATGGGTGTAATGGCAGAGGCAAAACAAGGTGTATTCAATTCTTCTTACCGAGATCTGTGGGACATAAAGAGATGGGACCTGCCAAACCACTGTTTATTAATAGTTATGCTTGATGAAAGTGGTCTTTTCTCCTATTTCACGGAAGGGGAAAATAAAAAAGAACCACTGGTCTAATAAAAGCATGGCTGTGCTCATTTTTACTACCATCATATCTCACTTCTGTATGACAAATCTTTCCCCCAATTATGGTTATTCTTGTACCTTGCAAATTTTCAAGAATATTGCAGGGATATATGGAATTTTTTTTATTAGTCAAACGCTGTCATTTAGAGTAAAACTCTACTTCAAAGAAAACAGTGGAACGGGGCTGAGGCTTTTTGTTGCTGTTGCTGTTCTGATAATAAGGCTTAAGCAGGTATAACGATTTTACTGATTTCCATTCTGTGCAATTCAATCTCTAAAATGAGAGCACAATTTATAGATATGTATGTTGCCTACTGCTCTTATCAATTGGACTTCAGATTAAGAATGTTATTTTAAAATAAAAAAAGAGTCAGTCACAATATAATAATGTGGAGGTCCACACAGTTCGTTAATGTGGCTTTATTTGCCATTAGTTCCTTCTTCTATTTCTGAAGATCTTGAAGTGCTACGTTTTAATATCATACCCACATTAGAGAACAATATTAAAGACTCACTGAATAAATATTTATCAAATACTCATTAGGTGTGAGGTCTGTGCCAGGCACTTTTAATACAAGAGGATCTGAAGCTGTGCTTCAATAAATCCTTACCTATTGGCGTCTGCACACTTGACGAGAATGGTGTCTACAACTGGTCGGAGAAGTCTCTGAAGTTTGATCCTTTCCGCCAAACTATGGCAAGGAGTATAGACCAGCATGGCTCTCAATGTTTTCTGGGGGGAAAAACTGGAGGTCAGTTTAACTACGTTTACAAAGCATCTGACACAATGACCTAATCTGGGACAAAAATCTGAACAACAAAATAAATTAATGATAGGAATGCATTATAACTCATAGAATAAAATAAGAATCTATGAATCCGTACTGATACAAATAAATAATTGACTAAATAAACAGAGTAAAAACGAAAGGAATTCTTCCATACAGTTGCATTCCAACAAATCAACACTTGGCAAACACCACAGTAATAAGTGTTACAGGCAAAAATGAATCATCAATACATGCTAAGGTTAGTGGGAAAAATTATGATGAGAAACCAAATATTCACAAAGTCTCAAGGTATCTCCTCACAGGACAGTCTTTAATTAAAAGGGGGAAAATAGTAACATTACAGTGGTAAAACATGAGAGACAACACTTTAACCAACTGATTCAAGTTAATATCATCAGTAATAAGGCAAATCAATCTCATGTGCCTCCTGATATGATACACTGAGGAGGCATACATACCAATTCTGTGGTATTCTTACCAAAACAATACATATGCTGAGTATAATCATGAGGAAGCATCAGACAAATTCAAACTGAGGGACATTCTACAAAATAATTGGCCAGCACTCTTCAAAAGTATCAAGTTCAATAAGACAAAGAAAGACTGAAGAACTGTTCTAGATTAAAGAAGATTATGGACACACAGCAATTAAATACAACATATGATCCTGAATTGGATTCTGGACCAGAAAAAGAACATTAGTGGGACAAATGGTAAAATTTGAACAATGTCTATAGATTAGACTGACTCAATATCACTGTATTGTGGCTACATAAGATACATGTGGGGATTCTAAATGAAGGGTATAGGAATTCTCTGAACTATATCTGCAATTTTTAAAAGCTTGAAATCATTTCAAAATGAAAAGTAAAAAAACAAATCTACAGTTTTTAAAAAAGGAAACAAAGAACAGGAACCAACCAAAAGGGCTCACAACAACCAAAATTATAATAATTTGAGCAAGAAATAAATTACAGTAGTTCTAGATTGTTACCCACAGGATAAAATAAATAATCATGAGTACATATGGAATAAATAAACTGAATAAATACATAAATGGGGGAGAAGGGACAGTTCTTCTTTAGAGAAGAATTCCAATTAATAAAATGTAGAAGTAGGAGCAGGTGCAGCTCAGTGGCTGATTGCTTGCTTTGCATGTTATGAGGTCCCGAATTCAATGACTGGTACCTCGTTTAAAAAAAAAAAAAAAAGGGCAATAAAAATGTAGAAGTAATGAATCTAACAGAAAACCATAATTAGAACACCACAATAACTGAAGAATGCTAAAGTAAGTAGGCAAAATTTTGAGGAGAAACAGGATATTTGCACAGTCTCAAAGTTTCTCCCAAGATATTTATTAATAGCGATTTTACACTATCAACAAAACTACCTGAACAGACACTACCATAACCAAGTGATGATGGATCACGTCACCAGTAATAAGACAATCAGACGTCACTGTGAAGGGCACATTGCCTTTGTGGCAATCCTGCAAAAAACGCCCAACCCCAACCTAACCACGAGAAAACATCAGATAAGCCATAATACATAGATTGAAAGAGATTAAGGGGGCATGATGACTAAATGCAATGTGAGATCCTGGAACAGAAAATGTACATCAGTGGAAAAACTTCGAGTGAAATCTGAATAAAATCTGTGGTTTAGCTAACAAAGGACATTGTTGGGACAACCGGAGATATTTGAATTATCGTCTTTATAATACATAACAGTATTACTGTAAATGTTAAATTTTCCAAGTATGCAGATTGCACTGTGGTTTTCTAGAAGAATATATTTGTTCTTAAAAGTTACAGGTACAAGTATTTGATGGTAAAGTGTCATGATGCCTTCAAATAACTCTTTTGGTTCAGCAAAATATTAAATATGGGAACTGTGTCTCTCTTGTTCTGCGTCTCTGTGCCTGGCATGCTAAGTCAATGGAGAGGAATCGGAATCTAGGATCCTTCACAAGGTCCCCGTGCTCTAACTGCTTGTAAGCTGCTTGACAGACAGACTGAACTCAAGAATAAGTAATCAGACAGTGAGGCAGTATTTGGTGCATGCAAAACGACCACCACTGCAGAGAGAGAGAGAGGCCACTTCTGGTTGGGAGGATTGGGGAAGGCTTTACAAAAGAAGAACTGGCAAAAAAGGGGATTATGTTCTGCAAGCAAATGCGTCTGAAGGTTTGTGCTGGAAAATAGTAAGAAGTGAGAGGGGAATGTTGGGCAAAGAGCACTGGTCTTTATTCCATAATATTCTACAGTATGCTGGTCCCTCATGAAAAAAATAGGCCACAGTCAAATGAATTTGGGAAGTGACACACCCTACCCCCTGAGCTTAATAAATTCACAATGCATAGTAGCTTATTGAAGGCTCCTAAAACCTTAAGTGAACAGGTGCACAACCACGTGTAATCCAGCATTCACCAATCTTAACTGAAAAGAGAACTCTTTCTTCAGGAAATTTTTTATAATCCTGCTGAACTTCCACAAATATGCTTTAGGAAATGCTTCTGCAGCAACAGAAGCCTCTAAAGATCTCTGAGCTGTGGAATAATCAGAGTGGTGTTTAAAAAAAACGATAGTTACTATGTATGAAATGTTCTTACAATGTGCCAGACATTATGGTAAAAAGATTTCTATACAATCTCATTTCAAACCTCAGAGGTCCATGTTTTCATTATTTTATAGATGAAGAAGCTAAAGTTAAAGAGAGGTTAAGTGACTTTGTTAAAGTCACACTACTAGCAAATGGCAGAACCAGAATTTGAATTAAGGGCTCTATAATTATGACCACATGTCTGGATTGCCTGGGCTTGTTTTCCAGTTTAACCAGAAGATCACTCAAGTGTTTCAGTTTAGATGATACATTTAAAGGTCACCCAATTCTGACCCCAAACAACCAAGCTATATGCGGCAGTTTGAGATTATTTTATGAATCCCCAAAAGAGAAAGATTATGCTTGTAAACGAATCTATTCCTCTGGGTGTGATACTCTTTGTGTGCATCAAATTCAGCTGAGGGGCCTTCGATTAGATTATTTCGCTTTAGGGAAGCGGGTGTGGCTCAATGGATAGAGCTCCCATTTGCCATATGGGAGGCCCCGGGTTCGCTTCCCGGGGCCTCCTTGTGAGGGCAGGCCGGCCCGCGCGGCCCGGTGGGCTGATGCAGCAAGACCTCACAGCAGGAAGCGGGTGTGGCTCAATCGATAGAGCCCCCGTTTACCATGTGGGAGGCCCCGGGGCGGGTTCGCTTCCCGGGGCCTCCTTGTGAGGGCAGGCCAGGCTGCGCGGCGCGGTGGGCTGAAGCAGCGGGACCTCACAGCAAGGGGGAGATAAGCAGACACGGAGAAAACACACAGCGAATAGACACAGCAAGCACAAGCAGCAAGGGGCGGATAAATAAATAAATCTTTAAAAAAAAAAGATCGCTTTAGGGCTTTTGATTGTCAGTGAGGCATGAGTCATGTTGAGTCTCTGCCCCCTTGCTGGGGATATAAACAAAAACAAAGAGAAAGACTTAAGACAGAGGAAAAAAGAGCTCTGCCATTTCTGATCCTGCCATGTGACAGAAAGGAGAGGACCAAGCAGTTGAGGCCTTGGGGAGAGATGAGCCACTTGCCTGACAGCTTACAGCTGAACTTGGGAAGAGAGTGGAGCAGTGGAGACTGACATAGGAGGCCTGGAAAGAAACAAGCCCTAAGCCAGGAGAGAGAGGGCTATAGACCCACTTAAGCAGAAGCCCCAAGAGGCTGCCCACGGAGCAGCTTCAGAGCAAAGGGTGAGCCAGGAGGGGAAGGCTGAAACTTGGGCAGAGATCAGGAGCCATCTTGTTTCACCAGGTGGCAACACACCAGGATCAACAGTAGCTGACTTTGGTGAGTAAGCATCTCTGATGATACCTTGGTTTGGACAATTCATGGCCTTGGAACTATAAGCTTTTATCCCAAATAAATCTCCTTTATAAAAGCCAAAAGATTTCTGGTACTTTGTATTGGCAGCCCTGTGGCAAACTAAAACACTACGTCTCAAGAAGAAGATTCAGTAGGCACAGTGTGATAGGATGGATTAGAAAAAGACAGAGTGGAAGCAGAGAGACTAATAAGTTTTTAAAACAGCCTAGATTTTAGAATTATTCCAAAGCAGTGGTTCTGAACAGGAGCAATTTTGACTCCCAGGGGACACCTGGCAATGCCTGGAGATATTCTTCGTTGTCACAACTGGGGGTAGCTTGTTACTACCCATCAAGTGGGTAGAGGGCAGGGGTTCTGCTAAATATCCTACAATGAACAGGCAGTCCTTTCTTCCCCTTGCCTACCCTCGCCCCAAAAAATACCAAATAATTACCTGGCCCAATGGCAATAATGATGAGTTTGAGAACACTATTCTAAAGAGATGTATACTCAGAAAGGAGAAAGTAGGGGATTACAAAGAGAATAGTCTTCTTGCCATTCCATCCCAATTAACGCAAATTCTAACAGGTTAAACTGGAAAAAGAGTTCAGCAGTCTACGTCATAGAATCCTCTTCTATGAAAAGGCCTCTGAATTTCCAAGAAAAATGTTTACTAAAAATTGAGCAAAATGTTTATTAAAAAATCAATTCTCCTTAATGTCTACTGATCAAAAAAAAAAAAAAAAAAA
>JAQZBX010088738.1:0-12714 GCA_029593785.1 Cabassous unicinctus
TTTATTTATTTATGCCCCCCTTGCTGCTTGTGTTTGCTGTGTCCATTCGCTGTGTGTTTCTTCTGTGTCTGCTTATCTCCCCCTTGCTGTGAGGTCTTGCTGCATCAGCCCATCGCGCCGCCCGGGCCGGCCTGCCCTCACAAGGAGGCCCCGGGAAGCGAACCCGGGGCCTCCCATATGGAAGACGGGAGCTCTATCGATTGAGCCACACCCGCTTCCAAAGACATTTTCTTACTAGATGAAATCAAACTGAAAAATAACCCTGATCAGTAAGTTGAAGGGTGGCTTTGAAAAAAGGAGGAAATGGGCCTGAGAAATTCAGCTTAGACTCCTAACAGGTTTAAAGGTGATTAGGCCCCCACGGCAGAGCTCAGATGGACATAACCCTGTGGCCGGCTGGTTCTAGAAAGATGAGTCTCTGGCTCACCAGATGCTTTTAGGAGCAGCTCCCATTTGCAGAGGCAGTTTGGCCTGGGGACATCATTGCCCCTCTTAATAGCTAAAGGGTTAAAACAGAATCTGACATGATCTTTCCAGATGCCCCCATGATTTAAGTACATGAGGAGACGCACAGTGTTGTAATGATTCTGTTAGGTAAAGGGGAACGAGGCTATGCAAGCATTTAAATGGCTGGATTTAAAAGTTAGTTAAGTATTCACAAGCCAACAGAATGAAGACGAGGAGATGGTGATTTGGCTGCTGCGATTTGATTACAAACTGAGACAGGCCTCTCGTGCAGAAATGGGGGAGGAGAGGAAGGGCGCCTGCAAACCACTAAGGATTACCTGTCGTTTGTCAGCTCCAGAAACACCCATTAAAGAGCAAGGACTCCGAGCTCCCTCTCGCTTGGGAGTTTCTGGCCTCCCCAGCTGTTTTCATTCTGAGAGGTTTTCCTGGCTTTTACTGCAGCTTGTAAAATGTTAGCCCTTTTGCCCCATCGATTTCCAGATAAGAATCACTCCCTTTCCCCAAAGGATCTTTTTTTACAAGTGGGAATCTTTGCATTTAACAATGCAACATTTAGTTCCAGCTAGAAAGAAAAGAGCAAGCTTATTGCCTTTAAAAGAGCTTTAGGTCACGGATGAGGTAGACTCAAATTCTGAGCTCATAACTTTTTGTCTCTGGGTAAAGTGTCCTCCACTTTGGAAAGGCAAGGCGCCTGTGCGTGAGATGTGAGCAGCAGGCTTCTAAGACGAGGGCTGGTTTTACTTGCTCTGATGCTCCAATGTTCAGATAAATCTCCCCAAGGTCAGGTTTACGGTGTGGGTGGGAGCTCTTGCCCACTTCTCTCCAGCAGGCTGTTCCAGGTAAAATTAGCTGAAAATGAGCATCAGGTTTTGAAGGGCAGAGTGGAAGGGGATATCACTGGATTAAAAATGGAGTGCGCCTTTCAAAATCTTCCAGAAACCAGCAGTCTACCACACTGAGCCCTGGGAGAGGAGGATGGTGAGATCCTATCACTTGGACCTCAGTGGCCCGACGACCTCTCAGCGCCCCTGACAGGGATCTGTTGTACCTGCCCCGTGCCATGGGCTGTGGGAGGCACATGAATTAGAGAGGCAAGTCCTTGTCCTCCAGGAGCTTACAATCTAACACAAGGAGAGAGACAAGGAATGAGTGCATCAATAGGATACATTTACCAAGTGCCTCATTCATTCCGCAAATAATTATTACCAAGGGTCTCCACGTGCCAGTTGCCATTCTATGCACTCCGGAGACATTTGTGTGGAAAAAAAAAGACACTGGTTTACATCCTCGTCCAGGAGAAGAAATAGACAACAAATGTAATGAGTCAATTATATGTATGTGCCAAGGAGAGAAGTGCTAGGAACACAAGGCCAAGTCAGGGCAGGACGAGGTGATGAGGAGTGCGGGCATGGAGTGGTGTGCGGGTTTAAACAACGTGCTCAAGGAGGCCTGTTGAGGAGTGACATGGAAGTAGAGGGTGCCCCAGGCAGAGGGACCATTCCAGGGACAAGGTTCTGGTGCAGAGAGCATCTGCCATATTTAAGGCCCACGGGGAGGCCAGTGTGTCCAGCGTGGTCTGTGCGATGGAGAAATTGCATATTAGGACAGTGAAGAAAAGAAGCAGACCACTAAGGCTCATGGGCCGTGGCAAGGACTCTGGCTTTCACTCTGAGTGCCAAGTGGAGATGCAGCCTGCTGTAAAGCGGGGAAATGGTTTGCCTCTGCTTTTCCCTTCACTCTGGTTGCTGTGCTAAGATTAGAGCCTAGGGAGGAAGCATGGGAGCAGTTTTGGAGGCTATTGCAGTAATCCAGGTGGTGGACAACAGTGCCTGGGACACAGGAAACAGCAGTGGAGGTTGTGGGAAAGAGGGCGCCAACAGAATTTGGTTGTGGACTGTGAAAGAGAGAGAGGAGTTAAGAATGACTCTGAGGTTTTAGACCTTTGTGATGGAAGGATGAAGTTGCCACCAAATGAGATGGCAAAGTCTGGGGGTAAAGTTCAACCTTAGAAAGTGTGTTGGCTCTTCAAGGGGAGAGGTTGAGTGGACAAGTGGGTACACAAGCCTGGAATCCAGAAAAGCTACCTGGACTAAAAATATGAATTTGAGGGTCTTAGCAAATGGATGTTATTTGTGATGGTTAATTTTATATGTCAACTTGACCAGGCTAGAGTATCCAGCTGTTTGATCAAACACTAGCCTAGATGTTACCATGATGATATTTTTCTGTAGATGGGATTAGCATCTATGATCAACTGACTTTAAGTGAAGTAGATTACTCTAGACGATATGGGTAGGCCTCATCCAATCAATAGAAGGTGTAGCAGTTTGGCATTGTTTTATGAATTTCAAAAATAGTTATTGGATTGTGTTTGTAAACTGGTCTGTTCCTCTGGGCATATTAGATTGTATTAAATTCAGAGGTTTCACTTTTACTTGATTAAATTATGATTAGGGTTTTGATTCTGCCGCATCAGTAGACATTGAGTCCCCGCCGCCTTGGTGGGTGGGGACTCAGAGAAAATGGCAAGGCAGAGGAGAGAGTTTGAGTTTTGATGCTGGAGCCCCAGGAAGTAAACACAAAAGAGAAGAACACAGAGGAATAGAGACGGCTTCATAGACACGGCAAAGGCCCTGGGAAGAGAGAGAGCCTGAGAGTCTACAGCTGACCTTGTGGAGAGACCAGAGCAGCTGAGCACGGAGAGAAACAAGCCCTGGGAGAGAAACGAGACTTGTCCCAGCCTAGAGTTGATATTGGAAGAAGCTGAGACCATGGAGCCTTAAAAGGAAGAGGAAGAGAAAGAGGAAGGCTGAACTCTCACAGACATTGCCTGCCATCTTGCTCAACATGTGGCAAATGACTTTGGATGAGAAATTACCTCTTATGGTACCTTGAGTTGAACTCTTTAGGACCCGGTAGCTGTAAGCGTCTACCCCAAATAAATACCCTTTATAAAACCCAACAGATTTCTGTACTTTGGTACTTTGCATCAGCACCCTTTGGGCTTAAAAGCAAAGAACTGATTTTTTTTTTCAATCATTATAAACTTTATTTTTAGAGAAGTTTTCAATTACAGAAAAATTACATCAAAAGTATAAGAGTTTCCCATATTACCTCCACCCATCCACACACCCATTTCTCCCTATTATCCACATCTTACATTAGTAAGGTACATTTGTTGCAATTGACAAACCAAATTGAAGCACTGCTGCTCATCAAGGTCTGTAGTCTATAGTTTACACTTTGCACTGTACAGTTTTATTGGCTTTGACAAATGTATAATATCATGTATCTGTCATTGCAGTAATATACAGAACAAATCCAATGCCTTAAAAATACCCTGTGTTCCACCTATTCATCCCTGCCCCTCACCTCTGAACCTATGGTAACCGCTATCTTTATATCGATGCTCCAAATTCTTCCACTGCCACATGATAATACCTACAATAACAATAAATCTACATCAGTCCATGGTTATGTCCCCTGCATCTTTGTTTGTACTTAAGTCTTGAAGAATTTGGGATGATGTCCCCTCTGACTGCTTCAGATTGGGAGGGGTCTTAGATATTATGGGGCAGATGGAAGGAAATGCTTTGCTTGCCATTGTAGATACTCCTTGTTTTTTGGGAATTAGGAAGGGTTAAGCATAGATAATATTTTTCAGGATAGGAGAGCAGATAACTGGGGCATGGGTAGCTGTTAGGGACAGTAACAGTCAAACAATTTTTTGTTAAGAGGAGATGGTTAACAGCAGGTTTCTATGCTCATGGGAATGATGTAGCAGAAAGGGAAATTTTGGTGATGCAGGAGAGAAAGGGTGACTTGCTGGAGCAATGTCAGGGGGTAGGCAAGAGGGGAACTGGCACATGTAAAGGTTGGCCTTTGATGGAAATGTTGGTTTATCTCTAGCAATGGTTGTCAAATTTGAGCATGTATCAGAAATCACCTGGAAGGCTCATTAAAACCCAGAGTGCTAGGTCCCAGAGCACTGATTCAGAGTGCCCAGAGTTTCTGAATCAGTAGATCTGGGGTAGGGCCTATGAATGTGCATTTCTAACAAATTCCCTGGTGACCCTGATGATCTTGGTCCAGGACCTCACTCTGAGAACCTATGATTTATAGTAAGCAGAAGAAAGGCAGAGTATATGGACACAGCTACGGTGGAAGGTATCTGGAAATATTCCTCTGAGTGTTTCTATTTTCCTAGTGAAGTAGAAAGCCGGGTCACTAGTTGCAAGTTGGGAGAGGAGGAAAGGTTTGGGAGATTTGAGGAAAGAGGGAAAGTTTGTGAAATAGTTCCAAGGAAAAAAGGGAAAATAAGTAAATCAGGGTTCTATATTACCATATGGTTGACAGCATTAAAGGCCCACTTGACTTCCTCCACCAAGAATTTAAAATGAGACCAGTTAACATGTTGTGTAAATTGGTAGAGAGTTGGATTTCAGGGTTGTGGTTTTTCCAAGCAAGTATGACAAGCAAATCCAAGCAAGACTGTAATGATTGACCAAGGAATTGGAGCTGAGTAAAGAGGCGAGAGAAGGAGAGCAAAAAGGTGGAGGATCAAAGATTGGAGGTGGTAGTGAGGTTGGAGCATTGCTAAAGTCAGACACTGCAGGGATTGAGCTGGAAAGATAGGAGGTGGTAGTCAGAAAGCATGAAGTATGCAATTTAGGTTGTGGCTGGGAGTTGCAGCAATTGGTAATGATGAGGTTTATGAGTGACCAAGAGAGTGGTGGCTGAGGCCAGGTGGAATAGAGTTCAGGGATTCAAGAGGCCAACAGGTGGAAGTATTGTCTACACACATTAGATATATTGAAATTGCAAAGGATAAAATAGGAACAGTAACAAGAGAGTGACACTGACCTAGGAAATTAAATCTGGTAGAGATGAGGGGCAGAGTTAACAGCCTCCTTGAGGGTTAGTAGGTGATATAATTTGATAGCATAAGATTGAAAACTTGGAGGCTTTAAGGAGGTGACACAGAGAATGATAAATTCTGTGGATACAACAAAATATAGCAACAACATGGAGAGTGTGGCTGGGGCAGGGTAGGATGGTAAAGGAAAGTCTCTCTAAGCAGATGACATCTAGGCAGGGATTCGAAGGACAGGGAGAAGCTAGTTGTGAAAAAATTCAGGTGGAACTTTTCCGGATGAGTGCAAAGGCTTTGAAGCTGGAGTGCAATTGGAGTGTGTGGGAAACACAAGGATGGGTAATGAACAAGGATGATCCTTGTAGCCAATGAAATCAGACAGGGTGCAGGGGAGAAACCATGCTTGTGGGCACCAGGAATGATTTTATGCCAATAGAAAGTGGAAGCCAATAGAGGATTTTGAACAAAGGAGGGATGTGATCAGGTTTCTGCTGGTTTATTCTGGCTGCCACACAGGATGGGCAGTGATGAGACAAGCATGGAAGCAGAGAGACCATGAGTAGGCTTTGCACTGACACAATATTAACTAAAATTTGCACAGTGCTTGCTATTCACCAGTATGACCTTGTTTAAGGCCCTCAACAACCCTTTGAGATGGACCATATTATTTCCCTCCATTTTACGTCAGAGGAAACTGAGGCACTGAGATTTGACTTGGCTAGTAAGTGACAGAGCCAGGATTCAAGCCCAGGTCATCTGGGTCCAGATTTGAGGCTGAGCTCCATGCATGATGCTGCATCTCACAAGCAGGAGGTCTGGATAGTCCAGACAAGGGAGGGAGAGTGGAGTTGGCCAGGAGAGAGCAGGGTCAGTATGTTTTGGAAACAGAACTGACAGGATATGGATTTCATAAGGGCAGATGGTAAAGAGAGGACTCCTGGGTTAGGGCTTGAGCTACTGAATGGGTGGTGGTGCCATTTTCTGAGATGGGAAGACTGGTGAAGGAAACACGTTTGATGGAGAAAATTTTTAGTATGTGAACTTAGAGGTACCTTCCAGAAACTTCAGTGGATTCGTGAGTTGTATACTCATTGATGCTTTGGTGAGGTTGGGGCTGGAGAGGTGGAATTGGGTGTCCCCAGCATGTAGATGGTATTTAGATCCATAGAAAGGAAGAGAGTGTCACAAGAAAAGGGGGCTGAGGACTGAGCCTGAGGCTTGGCCATCTCAGTGGTCAAAGCAAGGAGGAGATTTCAGTAAAAAAGACTGAGGTAGAACAGCCAGAGAGATGAAGAAACCAGGAGGATTCTGTAAGCTCCTAGCTATGACCAGGTCCATAACATAAGCCCCTGCAGTGATTTGCAAGTTTCCCTCCCTCTCTGTGTGCCTTAACGGCTGCAGATACCATGCACTACATCAGCCCAACTCATAGCCCTGTCTCTCTGGCTATTGCGAATAGACAGAATTTGGGAACAGAAACCTCCACTGTATAGGTTTGCTCAAGGAAGAAAAAGGGAAACTGAGGCTTTCCCAGATAAGAGACTGCCTTAGCCACCATCTATCCATCCTTGGGGACACCCCTGACTTTGTATTCAGCTGATGGCTGTGTAGAGTGGACACCACTTCTGGGGATACCAGGAGGAAAGATGGATATTGATCTGTGATCACAGTATTTATTAGGGGCTCCAGGAGCGTGTCTCACCAAGGCGGGTCCTGGGATCCCCTGGGGTACTCAGAACTACCCTAAAAAGTTTTAACTGTAGGAAATCCTAGACCACGGGCTGTTGCATCTTGATTATTCTGCTTCTTATTTTATCTTAGAATTTCTGTTTTAATTGTTTCCCCAAGAATATCCATCAATGAGGGCCTGAAGTCTGTCTTAGTCTTGATTCTGAACCAAATTTAAATTTCAATATCTTGAAAACAAATATTCTAGGCCATGCTTTCCAACATGTTTGCGTTCACATAGAAATTGATTTTGAATTAAAAGTAAGCACGAGTAAACATTTAGTTAACATCTTTCTACATTATAATATTAAACATGTAAATATTCAGGATTATCTAGATTTGTTGGAAGCGTCATTGACAAAATTTGAATATTTCATTATGACGTTCTTCTGGATGGATGATAATGATTTACTCTAAAAAACATGTTACAAGATCTTTGGCTTTTGTGCTGCATTCCTGCCTAAAATATAACAATTTTATTTGGAGACAAAGAAGAATAAATCCAAAGGTCCAAGTTGTACCATGGCTATGAATAAATCAGGACCATGTGATCACATCTTACCAGACAATGCAAAATTCAATTCAGATAAAATATTAAGAGAATAGAAAGAAAACATATTGCTCATTGCCTCAAGCCACAAGTATGTGCATCTGACACATTGATGCTTTTGTCCTCTCATCTATGTCCTTGTGGGGCAAGAAAAGAAAACACAATTTGAGCGATGTGTTCTAAACTTATTCCAGGGGCACTGATGTGAGAACTTGCTGCAGAATGAGGTACTGGATCGTTTATTCTGGTATTAGGTCTTCCATTATTTTCATCTTGTGTGTCTTGCTGATGTGTGTCCGCTCCGCCCCCATCATGAAGGATCTCTTCAGTGTTGGCCATGCCATATGGCATTCATCAAAGGGAGGGTCTTTTCCTAAAGAACAGCAGTGTGGGTATGGCGTTCCCATTCCAATTGGAGTACTGATCAGGAATGGGCTATTTTATTTTCATTTTTGATGGACCACTGGCTACTTCTCTTTTATGTGTTCAGATTTGGTTAGCATTTAGGTATGTCCACCCTGAGCCACAGTTGCACTTGACACTTGAAAATGTTATTTTAATTAAATTATTTCACTTAATACCATCCCAACCGAGGGGGTTTATATTATTATTTGAGATTCAGAAAAGAGCAATAAAATTGTTTTTTGTAGTACAAGAATAAGTGATTGTCTTACTCAAAGTACAATATTTTCCTAGGCATCACACAGGGCACTTCATTTATTTTTTATTTAAATAACATATATACTACTTTTATTAGTGTAAAAGCAACATATGCTCATTGTAGATAAATTTTAATGGTATAAAGAATTAAAAAAAGTCACATATATTGCTACCACCCAGAGACAACCACAGGAGCTTGTTTGTACATTGATTTCCAGGGATTTTCTAGACATGAAATTGTTTGTGTGTGAGTATGTATGGTACATGTTATTTTAACATAATTAGAGTCACACTGTACATAGATTTCATAGTCTGTTTTTTCATAACTTGATATTGTACTGTGAACATGTTCCCATATTCTTAAAAGTTTTCCAAAACAAAGATTTTACTATATAAGTAATCTTTGGGCTATATCATAATTCACTTAACCATTCTCTTGCTAGTGGATGTTCAGGAGGTTGGCAATTTCTTAATTTGATTTTTTAAATGGAGCCATAAACAACTTTATGCCCAAATCTTGGTCAAAATCTCTGGCTCTTTCCTTCAGCATGGTTTCTAATGGGATTACTAGGTTCTCTGTGTTATAGGTTCCTTGGCTGCTCGAGCAAATACCATTCAATGGGTCAGCTTAAAAAATGGAAATTTATTGGCTCACAGTTTTGAGGCAAGGAGAAGTCCAAACCAAGGCCTCATCAAAGGCGATGCTTTCTTCCCAAAGGCCGGCGTTCTGGGGCTGGCTGCTGGCGCTCCTTGGTCCTGGGCTTCTCTGTCACATGGCACGGCACATGTGGCTTCTTCTGGCCTCTCCCTACTTTTCTAGGTTCCACTGACTTTCTGCTTCTGGCTGCTCTGTATTGGCTTTCTCTCTGTCTGAATTTCATTCTGCTTATAGAGACTCCAGTAATAGGATGAAGACCCATCCTGATTGAGGGGGTCATAACTTAGCTGAAATTACTTCAGAAGGTCCTATTTACAATGGGTTCACACCCCCAGGAATGGACTAAATTTAAGAACATGTTTTTCTGGGGCACATAGCTCCAAACTACCACATCATGCTATATACTTTTGTTCCTCAATTGATACCTCTGAAGAAATTGTTTCCCATACAAAATGCTTCTCTGTATTAGGACAGAGAGAGTATGAATGACTTGGTGTTTTTCCCACCTATCTTAAGATTGAAAGGTTAGCATGTATGTTTATATGTGTAGGGGACATCCATGTTAGTGCAAACATTCTAATCCTGCTCAGATTTACATTTTTCTTCACAGAAATTCCACCTAGCTTCAAGCCATACACTGCCTATGAGTCTTCGTTTTGCTGGAAGTGTGAGTTTTGTCTTTAAAGATTGCCTTTACAAGTATATTAATAAGATGGTGACAGCAGCTCATTTTTGAAGAAATTATTTTAATCTTGAAAACCCCAATCCTACTATGGCACTTTAATCTTAAAGACACTAACTTTAAGGTGAATTGTCTGTAGAAGCTATTGAGGGGGAGAGAGGAACCACAGGGCAATCAGGCTGGCAAGTGGGCACGCAGCCGACTCCAGAGAAGAGGGGAGTTATGGGGCGAGCTGGCCCGCGAGAAGGAACCTAGCCAGAATTTTTTTTTCCTTTTTCTTTTTAACTTCTTTTTTTTCCCCTCTTCATCCAGGTACCTGTGGAGAGGTGGGTCATGGGGTGTTTGACTGGTGGGCACAGGAAGCCAGAAGGGAGGAACCTAGCTGGATGCTGGTGGCCTGAGAAGAAGGACTGGTGTTTTTTTCCTTTTTTTTCTTCCTTCCTTCCTTCCTTCCTTCCTTCCTTCCTTCCTTCCTTCCTTCCTTTCTTCCTTCCTTCCTTCCTTCCTTCCTTCTTTCCTTCCTTCCTTCCTTCCTTTTATTTTTTCTTTTTCATTCTTTATTTTTTTCTTCTTCTTTTCCTTTTTTCTCTCCTCCATCTCCTATTTTTCTTCATTTCTTTCTTCTTTTCCCATTTTTCTTGTCTTTTATAATTTTTCTTTTTCTATTTTCTTTTTTTCTCCTTTCATTTTTTATTTTACTCTCTTTTTTTGTTCTTTATCCTTCCTTCCTCCTTTTTATTTCTTTTTTTTTTTCAGTTTAGCCTAGGCAACTATAAAGATTTAGAATAAGTGGAACCAAGTATCAAAGAAGACCCTTAATACAAAGCCAAACAAAAATGAAACACTAGATAAAAGAGAGACACTAACCAACAGAACAAGCCCATCAATGTAAAAAGATTTCTAGACTTCAGCAAAAAATTACAACCCATGCTAAGAAACAGGAAGACATGGTCTAATCTAATGAACAAACTGAAAAGCAGGAGGAGATGCAGAATGTGGAATAACTAATCAAGGATGTCCAAACAAATATCCTAAATCAACTCAGTGAGATGAGGGAAGTAATAAAGGATATTATGAAGACACTGGGTGAACATACAGAAGAAATTGTAAACACACATAAAAAGATAACAGATCTTATGATAATGAAAGGCACAATGGAAGAAATTAAAACACACTAAACTCAAACGACAGCAGATTTGAACAGCCAGAGGAAAGAATTAGCAATGTAGAAGACAGGACATCCAAAATCACACATATAATAGAACAGATAGACCAAAAAAAAGAAAAAAAGAAAAGAAAAAGGAAAAAATTCAGCAAGCACTCAGGGAATTGAATGACAGCCCAAAAGGCATAAACATATGCATTATGGGTGTCCCAGACAGCACCCATCTCGTCCCAGAGGGAGACAAGAATGGAAAATGGGCAGAAGGAGTGTTTGAGGAAATAATGGCCAAAAATTTCCCAACTCTTATGAGGGACATCCAGAAATTTCCCAACCCTAATCAGGGATGTGGATGCACATGTCTAGGAAACATAACACACTCCAATCAGAATAATCCTAGCAGACCTACTCTGAGACACATAATAACCAGATTGTCAAACACCAAAAATAAAGAGAGAATCCTGAAAGCAGCAAGAGAAAAAAATTCAATTGCATATAAAGGATGCTTGATAAGATTAAGTGTTGATTTATCATTTGAAACCATGGAGGTGAGAAGGCAGTTGTATGACATATTTAAGGTGCTGAAATAAAAAACTGCCAGCCAATTCTGTATACAGCAAAGCTGTCCTTCAAAAATGAGGGAGAGATCAAAATATTCACAGATAAACAGAAATTTGTCAATAAGAGTCCTGCCCTTCAAGAAATATTAAAGGAAGTTCTGCAAGTTGAAAGGAGAAGACAAGAGAGAGAAGTTTGTGGGAATATGTAGAAAGCAAGACTATTAGTAAGTGTAACCAAAAGAGTAAAAAGAAAAAGAAAAAGAAAATACAACATACATAACACTAAAGAAAAAAATCAATGGCTGAAGTAAGTCTTGCCTTTACAGTAATGACATTGAATGTTAATGGATTAAATTCCTTGATTAAGAGACACACAGATTTGCAGAATGGATTAAAAAAATATATGATTCTTCTATATGCTGTCTACAAGAGACTCACCTTAGATCCAAGGACAAAAATGAGTTACAAGTGAAAGATTAGAAAAAGATTTTCCATGCAAACAGCAAACAAACAAACAAACAAACAAAAAAAGGCTGGGGTATCTATACTAACATCAGACAAAATAAACTTTAAATGCAAAACTGTTGTAAGAGACAAAGGACATTATATATTAATAAAAGGGGCAATCTACCAAAAAGAAAGAATAATCATAAATATGCATCTAACCAGGGCACCCCAAAATACATGAGGCAAACACTGGCAAAATTAAGGGGAGAAGTAGACACCTCTACAGTAATAGTGAGGAACTTCAATACACCTCTCACTGCAAAAGACATCTTGACAGAGGAGCAATAAAAAAACAGAGATCTTGAATAATACATGAGAGGAACTAGACCTAATGGACATATACAGAACATTGCACCACAAAACAGCAGTATATCCATTCTTTTCAAGTACTCATGGATCATTCTCCAGGACAGACCACATGTTAGGGCATAGAACAAGTTTCAACAAATTTAGAAAGATTGAAATTATACAAAGCACTTTCTCTGACCACAATGGAATGAAACTGGAAATCAATAAGGGAAGGAGAACTGGAATATTCACAAATATATGGAAGTTAAACAACACACTCTTTTATAATCAGTAGATTAGGGATGAATTTACAAGATAAATCAGTAAATATCTCAAAGCAAATTAAAATGAGAACTCAACATTTCTAAACTTATGGGATGCAGTGAAGGCAGTGATGAGAGGGAAATTTATAGCCCTAAATGCCTACATTAAAAAAGAAGAAAGAGCTAAAATCAAAGACCTAACTGAACACCTAGAGGAATTAGAAAAAGAAGAACAAACTAATCCCAAAGCAAACAGGAGGAAAGAAAAACAAAGAATAGAGTACAATTAAATGAAATAGAGAATTTAAAGAAAAT
>JAQZBX010088739.1:0-12713 GCA_029593785.1 Cabassous unicinctus
ATTTGCAAGTATTTTGTTGAGAATTTTTGCATCTATGCTCACTAGAGAGATTAGTCTGTAATTTTCTTTTCTGTAGTGTCTTTATCTGGCTTTGGTATTAGGGTGATGTTGGGTTCATTAAAAGTGTTGGATAATTTTCCCTCCTCTTCAATTTTTTCGAAGAGTTTAAACAGTATTGGTGTTAATTCTTTTTGAAATGCTTGGTAGAATTCACCGGTGAGGCCATCTGGTCCTGGACTTTGCTGGGAGATTTTTGCTGATGGATTCAATCTCTTTAAATGTGATTGGTTTGTTAAGTTCTTGTATTTCTTGTAGCGTCCATGTAGGTTGTTTGGGCATTTCTAGGAATTTGTCCATTTCCTCTAGGTTGTCTCATATGTTGGAATATAGTTTCTCATAATATCCTCTTATGATCCTTTTTATTTCTGTGGGGTTGGTCGTAACTTCCCCCCTTTCATTTCTGATTGTATTTGCGTCTTCTCTCTCTTTTTCTTTGTTAGTCTAGCTAGGGGGTTGTCAATTTTATTGGTCTTTTCAAAGAACAAGCTTTTTTTTTTTTTTATTGATTTTCTCTATTTTTTCTCAATTTCATTTAATTCTGCCCTAATCTTTATTATTTCTTCCCTTCTCCTTGCTTAGATCTTTGATTTTAGCTCTTTTTTTTCCCATTTAATAATTTATTAAAGTATATCATTCATACATGAACATACATAAACAATAAGTATATAATAAAAGTTGTAAACTTACAAAACAAACATGCATAGCATCATACAAGGCTCCCATATCTCATTCCACCCCCAATATTTTGCATTGTTTTGAAACATTTGTAACAAATTACAAAAGAGCATTGTCAAGAGTATTACTACTAACTATAGCCCATATCTTTCATTTGCTGTATTTTTCCCCCAAACCACCCATTATTTTTTTGTTCATGAATCATACAATTTATCTAAAATGTACAGTCAGTGGCATTTGGTATAATCTCAGAGTTGTGCATTCATCATGTCAATATTAGTGTATTTTCATTACTCCAAAAAAGAGTAAAACTAGAAAAACACTATTATTCTCATATGTTAACTCCACTAATTATAAATCCCATGATGTGCTTTCACCATTTCTTTTCTTTTCCAAAATTTCACAAACAACTTTTTACCAATTCTGCATAGATTAAACCTGTTTTCCATTCTCTAATCACATTCTATTCTCTGGTGACTTACATTCTAGCTATTCCATGAGTTGGCTCATTAAATTTAGTTCATAATAGTGAAATCTTACAGTAATTGTCCTTTTGTACCTGGCTTGCTTCACCCAACATAATGTCTTCTAGGTTCGTCCATGTTGTCATATGCTTCATGACTTCATTTCTTCTGACAGCTGCATAATATTCCATCGTGTGTATGCACCACAATTTATTTATCCAATCATCGGCTGATGGACACATGGGTTGTTCCATCTTTTGGCAGTCGTGAATAACGGTGCTATGAACATCGGTGTGCAGGTGTCTGTTCGTGTCACTGCTCTCGTTTCTTCCGGGTATATACCTAGTAGCGGTATGCCAGGTCACATGGTAAATCTATATCTAACTTCTTAGGAACCGCCAAACAGAATTCCACGGTGGCTGTACAATTCTACATTCCCACCAGCAGCAAATAAGCGTTCCTATCTCTCCACATCCTCTCCAATACTTGTAGTTTTCTTTTTTCTTAAATCAATTTTATTGTTACATATTAATAAAGCATAAATCCATCCAAAAAGCAATAGTATTCGATATAATCACATATTTGTGCATTCATCACCCCAATCATTCCCGGAGTACCTTCATTATTCCAAAAATAATAATAAAAAACAAACGAACAAACAAAACTCATCACCTCTCAATTTCTATGCTTCGCCTGTCGTATATGGCTGCTATTCTTTTTTCTTCTCTGTAGTATATTTGTATTCATATTTTATAAAAACATTCATATATATGCAATATCACCCATATTCATGTTTTACATGAGGTTTTACTATCTTTAACAGTCCCATGTTAACAGTTTTTAGCTTTCCTTCTAGTAATATACATGACCTTAGACTTTCCCTTTCAACCGCTGTCATACCCATATAATAATAGCTCTACTAGTTATAGACACCATGATATACTTTAACCGTGTTTTTTGCAGCACTCCCTTTAGTATCTCTTGTAGTTCTGGTCTTTTGGTAACATATTCTATCAGTTTTTGTTTGTCTTTGAAGACTTTGAACTCACCTTCATTTTTGAAGGACAGTTTTGCCTCATACAGAATTCTTGGCTGGCAGTTTTTCTCTTTCAGTACCTTAAATACGTCATACCACTTTCTTCTCATCTCCATGGTTTCTGACGAGAGGTCGACACTTAACCTTATCGGATTTCCCTTATATGTGATGCTTTGCTTTTTTCTTGCTGCTTTCAGAATCTGCTCTTTATCTCTTGATGTTTGTCGTTCTGAATAGTAGGTGTCTCTGGGTAGGTCGATTTGGATTTATTCTGTTTGAGATGCTTTGTCCTTCTTGGATAATGATATTTATGTCCTTTATAAGGGTTGAAAAGTTTTTGGTCATTATCTCCTCAAATATTCTTTCTGCCCCTTTTCCATTCTCTTCTCCTTTTGGGACACCGATAATGCAAATGTTTGTGCATTTCACATTATCATTCAATTCCCTGAGACCCTATTCCATTTTTTGCAATCTCTTCTCTTTCTGTTCTCCTGTCTTTTCCTGTTCAGATGTTCTGTCCTTAAAATTATCTATTCTGTCTTTGAGCAACTAAAATCTGCTCTTATGTTCCTCCAGTGTATTTTTAATCTCATCCATCGGGTCTTTCATTCC
The DNA here is from genome assembly GCA_029593785.1 of Cabassous unicinctus. Taxonomy (NCBI): domain Eukaryota; kingdom Metazoa; phylum Chordata; class Mammalia; order Cingulata; family Chlamyphoridae; genus Cabassous; species Cabassous unicinctus. Next base: position 2,848 of record JAQZBX010088739.1, read on the forward strand.
CATCAGATATGTTGCTTTTCTTTGCAGGCTTTCACATTGTTCTTTATGCTCTCCCAGTGTCATCTTAATATCCTTTATTTCTTGAGTCATATTTTCTGTAAATTCTTTAAAGTTATTTAGGAGAGTTGTGTGATTATCACTTATTAATTGTATTAAATCCTGTATCTCTTAAGGATATTTGGATAGTTCTTTTGGCTGGGCCATCTCTTCCTTTTTCCTAGTATGGCTTATAATTTTTTGTTGATGTCTAGACATCTGAATTGGTGAATTTATTCTCATGGCCAGTTTCGCTCTCTATTGCCTATTGTGTTTGTTTTTTTCATAGCTCTTCTTTGATATTTGGTTCAACTTATTCTAGGTCTTTAAAATTGCCTAGCTTAAGTTATCAAAATTTGGCCAGGGACTCACTAGAGGGGCCCAGATTTTCTCCCAGGGTTAGGATACAAAGAGAACCGAGAAGTCTTATCCATGCAATTTCCAGACAGCCAGCAGATGATGCTCTCAGCACACCTTTCCACCGAGGTGTTTCCGTCTGGGCTTTCCTGTATTCCTGTGTTGAGTCTCCAGATCAGAGATTCAAAGCAGGCTCTGCTGGCTGAATTCACTGAAAAAAAGCCCCCCGATTTCCCCTCTCTTTTCTCCTGAAACAGTTGACAGGAAGAAAGATGTCTGTGCCCCTCTCAGTTGTATGCAATGAGCCAGGGGTTTTACCCCAGTTTAATATCTTGGGGGTGGGGGAGGGAAGCCCTTCCCAGCTGCTACAGGGACTTGGTAACTCACATTTTTTGTTTCGGCTCCTCTGTCTCTCTGTCCTTCACCCTCCTGGGAGTTGTGTAGCACTCTCCTGGTCTGCTGACCCCCAAAGTAGGTTCCCAGACAGCTTTTGACTCTCTCTCCATTGTTTTTGTGAGAGCATTGAGCTCTGCCTTTAGATCGATGCCATCTTCCCACAATTCTCTTCTTTTTTAACGTAGGTGTTCAGGGCTATAAATTTCCCTCCCAAGACTGCCTGCTCTGCATCTCATAAGTTTTGAGAAGTTGTGTTCTCATTTTCATTTATCTCAATATATTTACTGATTTCACTTGCAATTTCTTCCTTGATCCAATTCTATTTGTTTAGGAGTGTGTTCTTTAGCCCACACGCATTTGAGAAATTAACTCTTTCTTGTCTATTATTGATTCCCAGTTTCATTCCATTATGATCTGAGAAGATGCTTCGGATAATTTCAATCTTCATATATTTATTGAGAGCTACATTGTGCTCTAACATGTGGTCTCTCCTGGAGAACGATCCATGGGCACTTGAGAAGAATGTATAACCTGCTGAGTTTGAGTGCAACATTCTGTATATGTCTGTTAGATCTAACTCATTTATCACATTGTTCAAGTTCTCTCTTTCCTTGTTGATCTTCTGTCTAGTTGTTCTATTGATGTGAGTGGTGTGTTGAAGACTCCAATGATTTTTGTAGAAATGTCTGTTTCTCTCCTCAGTTCTGCCCGAGTTTGTCTCATTTATTTTGGGACACTCTGGTTAGATGCATAGATATTTATGACTTTTATATCTTCCTGGTAGATTGTCCCTTTTATTAATATATAATGCCTTCTCTATCTCTTATAACTTTTTTGCATTTAAAGCCTGTTTTGTCCGATATCAGTATAGCTACCCCTGATCATTTTTGGTTACTATATGCATGGCCAGAGACCAGATGTGGCTCAGTGGTTTGGGTGCCAGCTTCCCACGTACAAGGCCCCAGGTTCAATCCCTGACCCTGGTACCTCAAAAGAAAAGAAATAATAATAATGTGGAGTATCTTATTCCAGCCTTTCACTTTCAGCCGGTCTGTATCCCTTGTTCTAAGCTGAATCTCTTGTTAGCAGCATATGGATGACTCCTGTTCTTTTATCCATTCTGTCAGCCTGTATCTTTTGATTGGGGAGTTTAATCCATTCACATTCAATGATATTACTCTAAGTGTGTTTATACTTCAGCCATTTTATTCTTTGGTTTTCATATGTTATATCTTGTTTTTGTCTGTCTTTTTACTCTTTTGGTTACCCTTTTCTTCTATACTCTCCTCCAAGCCTCTCTTTCCTGTCTTTTTATTGCAGGTTCTAAAGCTTCCTTTAATATTTCCTGCAAAGGTGATTCTTTTTTATGAACTCTTTTAGTTTCTGTTTGTTTGTGAATGTTTTAAACTCACCTTCATATTTGAAGGACAATTTTTTGAGATAAAGAGTTCTTGGCTGGCAGTTTTTCAGTATCCTAATTATATCATACCACTGTCTTCTTGCCTCTATGGTTTCTCATGAGAAATCTGCAATAAGTCTTACTGGGCATCCGTAGTATGTGATGTTTTGCCTCTTCCTTGCTGCTCTGGGAATTTTCTCTTTATCTTTGACATTTGACATTCTGAATAGTATGTGTTTTAGAGTAAGTCTGTTCAGATTTATTCTGATTGGGATACAGTGCCTTCTTGGACATGTAAGTTCATTTCTTTTGTGAGAGTTGGGAATTTTTCAGTTATTATTTCCGCAAATACTCTTTCTGCCCCTTTTCCCTTTTCTTCTCCTTCTGGAACTCCCATGGCACGTATGTTGTTGCGTTTTGTGTTGTCATTCAACTCTCTGAGCCCCTGCTCTATTTTTTCCATTCTTTCCCCTCTCTGTTCTTTTCTGTCTTTGATTTCAACTGTTCTGTCTTTGGTATCACTTACTCTTTCTTCTATTATTTTGAGTCTGCTGTTGTATGCCTCTATTGTGTTTTTTATCTCACCTGTTGTGTCTTTCATTCCCATGAATCTGTTACTTTTCTGTTCAGGTATTCAAATTCTTCTTTGTGCTCTCTCAGTGTCTTCTTGATGTTGTTTATCTTTTTAGCCATATTTTCTTTCAACTCATTGATTTGATTTTGGAAATTTGTGTGCATCTCATTGATTAGTTGTCTCAAATCTTGTGTCTCTTCTGGGACTTTGATACATTATTTTTCTTGCACCATGTCTCATAATTTCTAGGCACCTGATTAGGATGGTGAGTTTACTCAGATGGTCAGTTTCTCTCTCTTTTGTAGGGATTTAGTGGTGGGAGTCTGTGTGTTGCTGCTGTTCTTTGATTCTTGGTTCAACCTGGGTCTTAGGGGTGTTCCTGTTATTTGTTCACATCTTGGCTCTGAACCCAGTAATGGGTTGCAGATCTGCTTCCTAGGGCTTTGGGAAGGGAGACTATAAACGCCAGAAAAAGCCTCATTTACTTACTTTTAATTTCCTCATGTGCATTTCGTTTATCTGCCAGCAGATGGCACTCTTTGGCAGCGCTTTCAGTTCAATGCCTGGTTGGAGTATGTTTGCTGCAACATGGACTGGATCAGTGTGACAGAGGTTCCTGCCTGGAGGCTAAGAGCCTCATAATTCAAACTTTCTCAGAAACAGTTCTCCAAACTTCCCTGGCAGCCCCCTCTTCCTGAGTAGGAAATGATTCCATTCCCCTCTGCATCCTCAACAATCAGTGCATGTGGTAGTAGAGAGGGAGATTGAGAGGGTACCAGGATCCCTTTAGTACTGAGCTAGCCTCCAAGGCTAATAGTGGCATCGCCCCACCTGGCCTAGAAGGGCAGACCAAATCTGTGGGTCAAAAGCTGAGTCAGCCTTAGGCTGTGTCCCTCTCTCCCCACTTTCTTGTGGAGATGGATCCCTGGGGCCCCCTTTGTCTGTAGCTGCTGGTCCAAAGACCTGAGAATTCAAAAATGTCTTCAGTGTGGGGGAGGGTATCAGCTGCCTCTTTTAACTCACAGTTTTGCCTTTACAATTCTTTTCCTTTGTCCCTCTCTCTTCTGCGCAGTGTCCAGCCTTCCCCTGGTGTCCTAAACCCTAGAAGATTTTTTGCAGGCTGTTTCTGCCTGTCCTTTAACTGTTTTTCTGGGAGAGAAGAGAGTCCCATGTCTTTCTAGTCTGCCATCTTCCCTGAAGTTCTTTGCTTCTCTTAATGGATTTATTTCACAGGTTTTTTTCCTTTAAATAATTGTGTAGTTGTTTCAGTATTTTTCAGATCTATTATGCATAGTTACTTTTCAATCTGGAGGCCATTTAGTCTTAAGAGCCTCTTTTGAAGGTGATGAAAACGTGTTTCAAGTTCAAAAGCCTAAGAAGTCCATTTTTCTTCTGTGAAAAATTTGGTGACAATAACAAAGTCTTGATGACTTGTTCTTCAATTTCTAGTGAGTTTCATTCACTCTACCAGGTTTCCAAAAGTTAGACATTTTTAGTAGTATTGTAATACCTAGTATTGCATTCAATTTCATTCATATCTAAGATAGAGGTAGAAGTTCTATCTCTAGAGCCAATTTATTAGTATTTCATCATATTTACATAGCTTCCTTATTAAAATGGGTGTTGTGTGGCTTTAGCTTTTACTTAGTCAAAAAAACTAGGATGTCACAAAAATGCTACTTTATTTGTAATCCTGTAAGTTTTAAGTGGCTAGTATCTAAAAAACTGGGTTCAAACTTCTGCAATAGCATCCTTTTTAATTTTCCTGTTCCCCAACGCCTTATTAAAGTACATTCTGCAATGTAAATTTCAACATCTGGCCATCTACTCATGAACCAATGTTGTGATACCACAGGCTTGCTGCATCTTACATCAGTAACCTTATACTACAGACCTTGGCAGAGACTTAGGGTATTAAATGATATAATTTGGACAGGATGCACATCCTAAAATTCAGAATGTATGAGTGATTATATAAAACCCAACATTTGTATGGAATATTTCACTTTTGCCTTTTGCTTTTATAAAGAATACAATAATTTTATTTCCACTTGGATCTTCTAATCTGATAGAGCTACTATAGTTTTCATTCTCAAAACTTATGACTAAAATTCACCCCTCTCTTCCTCACGCACTTTTCCCATTGAAGTAAATTTCCATGTTTATTGTTCTTGTGCTATAACCAACATTTCTCCATGGTGCTACCATTGACATGGAGGTTCTAAGGAGACACAAAGAGTGTCCTTTTGCGTTGGATACAGGTTGTCAGTTCAGTTTTGCCGGTGCAACTATTTGACAACAATGAAAACATTTTTCTCTTAGTTGCTGGTACTTAGCTTCCCCCACATTAATCTCAGCTTTATTAATATTTCATTGTTCCATTAACTCAGTCTCATTTCTCTTAAGTTTAGATGACAAACTTGACATTACTTAGGCCTTTCTTCATGTGAGGACCAATTATTTATAAAATTAAGTGTGGAAAAAGGTATTTTCATTTTCTTTCTTAGCACTAAAACTGTTTAAGAACAAGGTAGGTTAGAGGAGTAGAGAAATGGCAACAGAATGACCTGAGGGATCTTTTTCAATGTATACTACCCACACATTCCCTCACACTTCACCTTGCTCTTGGCCGCATCTTATTCTCAATCATACCCTTACTCATTTACCTCAGTGGTAACGACCTAACAATACCCCAGTTTCTATCAGCCTTTCCCAAGTCATATCAAATAAATACGTAATCTAAGTAAAAATGTTCTTCCTTACAAAAGTGGCTTTAAAGCATATCCTAGCCACCCCACTCCTTCCTTTATTATTGCTCTCCCTAATCCTTTCCTGAATAGAAATTTTACAGGTAACACTGTATCATGCTTCCCCACCTGAGAACCATTATGAAATACAGATTTTTTATTTTTGTACTTTAAATCACGAAGAATCAATCCTTCTGGTTAAATATTCAACTATGTGGTCCTTGCTTAATTTTTTTTATTCCTTCTTTAGGTACGATCCTGATATTCTGCTAGGATATGAGATTCAGATGCATTCCTGGGGTTACCTCTTACAAAGGGCTGCTGCCTTAAATGTTGACTTATGTCAGATGATCTCACGGGTGCCAGGTAATGTAGTGTTTGTGGTTCAACTACAGAAAAAATTGCAAAGTAAAGTAAATAAAGATAAGGTAAAAAGTACTGTTGTTCTAGTCCATTTTTTAATACTAAATTGTGTAAGATATACCATAACTCCATATAGAAAAATTTAAAAATCAGGAAAAGTAAAAGAAAAATCCCTAATCCCACTGCTGTAATACTGTTAGTGTATTTGTTGGCTTTTCCCCTTTCAGTAATTTTTTCATATATGTTTGTGTGTGTGTGTGTGTGTCTTCAGTTTTTATATAACTTAAATCATAGTATGTATTCCATTTTTATTCTTCCTTTTTCCAGCATCTTAAGTATCTTTATGTGTTTTGAGATAGTCTTTATGATCATATTATGAAGCTATATAATATTTCTTTCTGTTGTTGTGTCATATTTTATTTTATTTGTCTAGTTCTGTTTCTTATCCGTTTGGGTTGATGTGGAAGGCTAGAATGGGTAGAGAAATACTGACTCATTAATTTTTTTTTTTTATTTGGGTATCAGGCTAAACAATTGAATGAGTGTTCAACGCTATTCCCCCAAAACCAAAATGAGTGTTCATCGCTATTCCCCCAAAACCAAAAGTTGATAGAAACTTTTTTAAATTATGTTTTCTTTACAGAATTTTTAATAAATTTGTTTCATAAGCTCCCTAAAAGTTTGACTAAAACAAAGAAGCATGTACTTTGGGAGGCTAAAACCCCAAATTGATAGAACTAATCAAGACATCTCCTGGGAGAGTTTATGACTTCAATAAAATGTCTTAAGTGTTGGTGAATTTAAAAGGAAAGGTTGAACCTAGATAATTCAAGGACAGTAAATATTTTGAGCTTTACAAAAGCATGGAATGAAAAGGGAGAAAGAGATTTTAGGTTCTCATTGCATGAATTTTTGTAGTTTCTATGCCCCTCAAGTGATAGGAATAGTGCCATATATTAATTTTTTCAACATCTGATTTCTGACTATTAAGGAATAGCAGCCCTAGTGTTTGGATGCACTTGTTAATTAGTTGAATTAGCCATAACAGATAAGGTATATGACTTCCAGTCAGAAGAGTGAATGGAAGTACATGTCCTTTCAGAGTCACTGCTGAAACCATTTTTCTGAGACATCGTGGTTAAGGAGGCATGGTTAGGGAGGCAGCATAGTAGAGGTAAAGAGCACAGATTCTGGAGAAAGATTTTCCTGGGTTCAAATCCTGACTATGCTGCTCACTAGCCATGTCATGTCAAGCAAGTTACTTAACCTGTCCATGCCTCAGTTTGTTCATCTGTGAAATGGGGATAATAATAAAACTTATCTCCAAGGGTGATTGTAAAGTACTTAAAGTAGTGCCTGAGAACACAGTAAACATTATATATGTTAGTTAAATGAAAAAAAAAAAAAAAATTAACATTACGCCTTTAAGAGAAAGGAAGCTATTTGTGAGGGTGAGTGTGCATGGTCTAAGGAGTCAGTTAATCCTGGTTTAGCATATTGGTTCTCATACTACATGATCTGGGCAAGGTATAACATTTCTGAGTAGAGTTTTCTACGATGGAAAATGGAAACTACTAACATTATAAAGTGGTTGTATTAAAATAAAAGAATGTAGGAAAAGTTCATAGAACATGAGACATTAAGTATATGGTAAATATTTTTATTATTCAAATGCCTCTGATCAGCAACATTCATACACACCTAGTGTTTTATAGGTGAAACACATTTTAATTTCTATTCCAGATAAAATCATCACCACCTAAGAAACTAGACTCAGAACTCAATTTGCTGTAAGAGGAATTTGTCATCTAGTTCTGTACACAGTTAAGAGAATTTTATCCTGAATATGAACATCATTAATTAATTGATGTCATCAGATTTTCAGAAAATGATTTTATTTTTTTCCTAAAAGGCCAATTTTAACAATGAACATTTTTCATGCTAATACTAAAGAAATGCTGTAGCTTAGGTGTTCATAAAAGTAGCATCAGAATTACCAAATTAAAAATGGTTTATTACATAGAATATACATAATTTTCAGATGTATTTATTTTACAAAGTGCTTTTACAACTTAAGGAAGAAAATTTGTTTTATTATCAAAAGAATTCTCTAATTCTAAAATAAAATAGACTGTAAACTGCATTTCATCTTTAATTTTTAGTCTCATTTTTGTCATAATTTGCTTGAAAAATTATTTTTTATGAGCCCTAATGCAATGTATACTCATTTCTGTAGATGACAAAATTGAGAACAGATTTACAGCAGAAAGAGATGAATATGGATCAGATACAATGAGTGAGATAAATATCATTGGCCGAATTACACTAAATCTTTGGAGAATCATGAGAAATGAGGTGGGTGCTTTAAACTTGTTTGGAAATAAGATTAAATCAAAATAACAATTATATAATTATAATTGTTATATATAAAGTATAGAATATTACTACAGCTGACTATGCAACTATTATGCTTTTTATGAATTAGTTTTATTATGTAGAATTTAAAAATATGTACTACTTTCTAAAATGCAAAACTACAAAAGTATTTGACCTTAATGTTTTAATTTTTGAATATTTTCCTTTATTTGTATCTAAGGCAGCAATAGTAGGAAAGTCTGTAGCTATCATGCAATATTATGTGTAGAGTATTACCATTTTGCACTTAAGGCCAAATGAATTTAGCTTGGCCTTGTTGATTTATTATAGCAAGAAAAATTTAGTTAGACAAAGAAAGAAACTTCTTGAACTAAGGATATTTAAATACTGGACCAGACTATTAGGGTAAGTTAGAGAGTCATTAATTGGAAATACTTAAATAGCAGCATGTGGTTTATTCTTTGGAGCTCCAGATAATGATTTTTGGTAGAATAAATTTCAACAAACTTATCTCATTAATTTGCAGTATCTTAGAGAAATAATTTTTAAGCAAAAATGTAAAATCACAAGATCCCAGATAATATTTACATCCTTAGAGTTGCCTGATTTCTCTTACTGAAATGTAAAAAGATACCTACCATTAGTTGGTCTATTCTAAGATTCTGAACTTGGGATAATATCAGCTAAAATGTTTATATTAGGAAGAAAGCTCTCTTCTTTGAAAAGTCTTTCTCATTACACACAGTTTACTATGATCTCTCTGACTCTTCTGGATTTATATAAAGCATTTTACTTTCCAAGCATGCCCTCTGCAATTCTTTTGGGTACTATTGCATGGTGATTCTATCTGATAAGGATATATCTTCTTTATGTAAGATTCAGATATTCCTATTTTTATTTTTATTTGCTCTCTATACCATGAGCCTCAAGTTATGCTAATATTTCATCTAATCTGAAGATGTACAATATATGATTCTCCTTGAGTGAGAAGAACATCTAGAAGAGAGAATAATTTTATCCTGTTGTACTCTTTTCTTCTTAAAATATTATCAGAGCCGTAAGCTTCCCTAATGACTTGAAAATAATTCCTAGTGACACATCAGAGAAAATAGAAAATGAAGAGGGAAGCGGGTGTGCCTTGGTGGATGGAGCCCCCGTTTGCTATATGGGAGGCCCGGGTTCGCATCCTGAGGCCTCACAAGGCGCCGTGGGCTGATGCGGCAGGGCCTCGCGGCAGGGGGGAGATGGGAGGACGCGGGGAGGACGCGCAGCGGGTGGACGCAGCGGCGCGGGCAGCAAGGGGGGGATAAATAAATAAAATAAATAAATCTTTAAAAAAAAAAAATGAAGAGTTTGTGGGTATATTTGGTTTGTTTTTTCTGTTATATATATCAAACTGCAGTCTCTGGTATTGCCTAGGATGAACACATAAATTAAGTTTATAAACACAAAAATAAATTGAATCTTAGTTTCAGGGATTGTTTTCGTCCTTTGCTTAGATCCAAAAGGCAGCAGTGACTGGAAGCGGGTGTGGCTCAATGGATAGAGCTCCCGTTTACCATATGGGAGGCCCCGGGTTCGCTTCCCGGGGCCTCCTTGTGAGAGCAGGCCAGCCCAC
>JAQZBX010088740.1:0-12712 GCA_029593785.1 Cabassous unicinctus
GTTGCACACCATGTGTAATTTTTATTCCTTGTGTTAATTGTAGGCACTTAGTAGGTGTGGATATGATATGAACTGGGCCAGTCCTCTCATAGTGTCTTCAGACATGCTGACACGGCTGTCAGCCTGCCTTGTGCCTTCTTCTATGGGGGATGCTCAGTTAGAAGAAAATTCCAACACTTACGTTTTTGGAAGCAGTTATAGGAGCAGATAGAAATCTTGGAGGGATGGGAAAACTGGAGAACGTTTGAAATAAAATAGTAGCTACTAGGACTCAAGACGTATAACGTATTTCCCAGAACTGACCCTAAAAAACACAAAAGAAACAGAACTGTAGGGAAGGGTAGGCAGAAAGGATGGTCAGCGTGGGGGACACAGCCGGAAGGCAGGGTCTGAACGAGGAGCGGTCAGCTCCTTTGGAGAACCCTTGGATACCTGGCTTACCTTCTGTTGAACTTGGAAGGAGAACACAGTTACCCAGCTGGAGCCGAACCTGAGGGTGTTTTTCCAGCATGGTGTTCATACCTGACCCACCATCTTTTTTCAGAGCAGCGTCATAGACAGAGCTGCAGACTTGCCTATTACGAAGCTGCTTTGATAGCGTCATAGATGGGCTATCAATGAATGGGCTGTTTATTAATTAATTATATAAGGCTTGTAGTGCTGCTAGCGTGGTGCCTGGCAGCTGGCTCCTCCTCCGCCCACAGCAGGGTGGTAATTACTAGCCAGGAGCGGTGGCAGCAGCCGCAGTGTCACCTGTCCCTCTGAGCACTAACCATACTCACGCGTGTGTTGTTTTGGTGTGTTGATCCTTTCAGGGTGGTCCGTATCATGACATGTTGCACAGTATTTTGGGCGCTTACACTTGTTACCGACCGGATGTGGGTTATGTAAGTGATGTTTTTCAGTATTTTATAATGCTATCTACCGAAAAGAAAGTCCAGACACTGTTTAGCACATCTTGGTTGCAAATGTCAAGTTGAATGTCTTCATGTTTTGCTGAGGAATGTGAAAAGTGTCCTGGGAGATGAGTTGACTTGGTTTCCTCATCAAGAAACTGAGCTGCACGGCTGCTCCGTGGCATTGAACACATATTAAGCAGATGTAATTTTCATTTTTTGCATGTAATTTTTTTGCATGCATTAAATCAAAAGCCTCTAGCAGTAACCATTTTTTAAAAATGCGCTGCTGCTATTTCCGCAGCTTAGCCGATGCACGTGTGCATGGGTTTAAATTTAACATGTTAAGTTAGACGCATGTTTCTCTGGCACCGGGAAGCTGTGCACACTAGAGGGTGGAATGTCAGATGCAGGATGAGGAAGGGGGTTGGTTTGTGGTTTTCCATTTAGACGGAGGGAGTTCACTCAAGGTCGCCGATATGGCGGAGCCCTGGTTCTGAGCAAGGAACAGGTGGGCTTTGGGTGGGCAGCGACAAATGGGTGACCTTGTAGGCGCTTCAAGCGTGAGGGCATTTTGATTCCTCTTTTAATGAAACGGCAGATCTGCTCTGACCTTGTTGGTTGCCATTCATTTAATTCACGTTTCTCTCCTTCCCTCAGGTTCAGGGCATGTCCTTTATAGCAGCAGTGTTGATTTTGAACTTAGATACTGCAGATGCCTTTATTGCTTTTTCTAATCTTTTGAATAAACCATGTCAAATGGCGTTTTTCCGAGTGGACCATGGCCTTGTGAGTATCCTCTGTGTGTGTCCTAGGTGCTGTGTCTCCACGCAGCAAGAGCTGCTGGAGCCTTCTGTGTTGTCAGTGGAAAAAGAATCCATTTCCCCTCCACTACGAGAAATTTAGGATCAGTAACACGATAAGGTGGAGGATGGTTGGGGTGTGGTACTGAACTTAGTTTTAAAACCCTGTGGCTGATAGCCGTACGTGTGAACTTCAGAAGGAAAGCATTTCTGCAAATGCACACACACACACACACACACACACACACACTGTGCCAGAGGAACAGCTTAGAGGCAGTCCCGCCGCATTTGGCCACAGCAAACAAAAGTTCTCACGATTGAACTGCATTGCTGCCCATCATCACCTTGTGCCTGTGCTTCAGGGGAGTGTGCTCATCTCCTGGAGAAGGGAGACGCGTTAAGACCGTCCTCCTTCTTTAAAACAAAGGCAGCAGTGGGGCTCGGGGACTTCTGTGACCGGGTCTTCACACACTAGAGAGAGTAGATGGAAGGGAGTTGGCCGCAGTCGCCCTGGACGAGGCCCCCGGTGGACTGCAGGGGGTGGGCCCTCTGCCTGTTACAGATGGGGAAGGAAGCGCAGAAGCGAGCTGGCTTATTCAGTCCCCCAGCTGGTAAGTGTAAGAGCCGAGACCTGAAGCCGTTCTGGCTCCTAAGCCTGTGTTTCTAAGGTCTAGAAGAATAATCACCAATTTAACAAATCCATCATCTTTTAATTAGCATTGTCTTCAGTTTGCTGATAATTATCATCAGTACTTCAAAACCAAAGTCATCTAATTTAGAGAGTAAATGGGCAGAGTCCTTTAGAAAGACAATCTGGTATTAACTCTCAGTAGATGGAAAGAGCTTTGGTGTGTAATTCTGCTTGTAAGAAAGTTATAAATATGGACAAAGCATTATGCACAGAGATGGTCATTGCTGAATGACTGATTAAAATCTGCAGTACATCCATTGAAATACCATACAACCATCAGAAGGGTGTTTGCAAAGAACTTTAATGTACGAAAGTACTTAAGACAGAATGCTAATTTAAAAATAGGCTGTAAAATAGAGCATATACTATTATAACTGCAATATTTAACAACAAGAGGAAATAAACCACAATATTAATAGTGTTTATGGATGACCTTCTTCATTTGTTTCTATATTTCCTAAGTTTTCTACAGTGAGTATTTACAAGGGTTCCCTCACCAAGAAAAATAATGGTCAGAATTCAAAAGACATTCAAATGAAAGATTCCTCCTCTTAAAGTAGCTCACTGATACTAATAAATACTGACTTTGCATTACTTATGATGCTTATTCCTGGAAATAATTCCAAGTTAAAAATTTAATTACCTTTTTAAATATAATAAAAATGATTTCCATTTAAATTTCTGTGAAGTTTGAAGATAAGATCCTCACCTTTCTCTTTGGAAACACACGATAAAATTTTAGGAGTTTCAGCTTACAGTTTAAAGGAGAATTCATAGATTCACATGTTGAGTGGGACCTTCACGTCCGGCAGGCTTTCTCAGCAGCGACGCTGTTGGCATCTTGGCCGGGTGGCTCTGGGGACTCTCCCATGCATTGGAAGATGTGTAGCAGCATCCCTGGCCTCTCTCCACCAGGTGCCAGTGGCACCCCCCCTTGGTGATAGTCACAAATGTCTCCAGACATTGCCGAGTGTCCCCTGGGAGGTAAAATCGCCTTCCTTGTATAAGTACTGGTATAGCCCCTTCGTTAAAGTTGAGGAAGCAAAACCAGAATTGGGATCTGCCCAGATGCATCCAGCCCCTAAGTGGCCGAGCAGTCAGGGCTACCCCCAGACGCGGCTTGCTCCTAATCCAGCGGCAGGTGCTCTTTCTGTTTCAGTGCCACTCCCTTGCTTTGTGCGTTTCGTTCTCCTACAGAACCTTCTGTAAACAGAAGCTGAGACACGTGTGCCAGTCAAACGCAGGCTGTGTCCTCTTCCTTTAGCTGTTTCCCCGATGCCATGCAAAGGCCTGCGCTTTTAAGCCAGAGGACCAGGTGGCCCCTGCCTCAGATATTAGCAATTATATCCCGCCTGGAAGGGCTGGGGTGGGAGTGCGGAGTGCGTGATTTTTCAGATACGGTTTAGACAGTCTCAGCATTCCCAGCTCTTAGGCAGGAGGGGACTGTGGAGACTCCGCCTCTGCAGGGGCCAGCCCTGGAATTGAGCCCCAGCCTTGCCACGTGCCAGTCACGTGCCCTCATTAGGCAGGTCGTGTAGCAGCTCTGAGCTGCAGTTCCGTAATCTGTAACCTGAAGAAATGAAGATGTGGCTGTGCTGTTATTGTGAAGGCTAGAGTGCCTCCTTATCAATTGCCTGCAAGTGCTGTGTCGTGAAGAGTTGCCACTCAACGTGCTAGCAATCACAGACGACGATGCTTAGATTCTAAAGGATAACTATGCTGATTTTTAAAAGTAGATTGGAAACTTGTGTTGATAATTAGTTTATTAGTATATTTCACATTATCTCCCTAGATGTTGACTTATTTTGCTGCATTTGAGGTATTCTTTGAAGAAAACTTGCCGAAATTATTTGCTCATTTCAAGAAAAACAACTTAACTCCAGACATCTACCTAATTGATTGGTAAGACTGCTTTTTCCATGTGTCTTCAGAGCATTTTCTCGTCCCCTGCCCCCTTGGCCACTGTGCTCCCTGCCAGCATCTTTGGGGCTCAGCTGACTCCCTTGTCCTGCCTGCAGCCTTGCCCCGTCACCCCGCCCTGGAGGGCCCTCTGTCTTCTGCGCTCCTGCGCTGCTAGTCCAGTCGCTTACTTAGCACGGTTAGCTCTTTTCACTTCTCAGCGTGACTCTCCAACTGGTCCTTCTGAACTCCCTCAAGGAGAGAAATGGTGTCTCAGACTGTACTCCACGTGCCATCTGTCCAGTCCTTAAATGGGATGTCCCTAAGCACTAGCTCTGTGCCTGGCCTTCTCCTAGGTTCTGGAGATAGTGGTGAGCCTGTCAGGAGCTCCCAGCTAGTGGGAGAGACACGTTTCCCTAGACAGCAGAACCGCAGTGGGGTAAGTGCTACTTGGAGAAAGGGGAGGGACAGAGGTCCCAGACCCAGCCTTCGGTGTCGGAGCACACAGAGCTAGCACACGAGCCCCGAGGCCTGGCAGTGAGAAGCAGTGGTGGTGTGCTAGAGCAAGCAGGAGCTGTGGCAGTTGGTCTGGTGTCATGGAGCACAGAGTCACGCGTGGAGAATGGCAGGCCAGGAGGCTGGGGAGGCCAGGTCAAGGTGGGTCTTACATGCCAAGCGGAGGAGCTTGGGCAGGGTTTAGAGCCAGCGCTTGGGGTGGGCATGGGAAAGGTGTGTGCAAGGTGAGTGTTAGGTTTCTTGGATGGATAGATTGGGCAAGGGAGCCTGGGGACAGAGACAGACGGGGTAGAGAGGACTGGGACCTGAGCTGAGTGGACAGAGAGTCAAGAGTGGAACCTGCAGGTCCCAGGGAAGGTTTTGTGCACATGGAAGAGCAGGCAGGGAATCGCGGTCTGTTCCTGAATGGCCAGCTGGTAATGCGCTGCCGGTGCCAGCAGCTGAGAGCAGATCCTGGCTCTCAGAGGGAGCAGATTAGGCAGGGCAGTTAAGGGGTTGACTTTGGCCTTGGTGATTTTGGGTGTCTGTGGGACGTTAAGTAGAGGCGTCTAGTAGGCATACAGGTATGAGGCTCCAGAGAGCTCTGCGCTGGAGCGGAAGACCAGGCAGATCTTGGTGCGGGGGTGGGCCTGGTCACCTGGGGAAAGGTGGGTGACAGAAGACCATGGGCTGGCTCTGGAATCCAGAGAGCACACGCTGAGAGGCAGGCCGTTGAGAAGGCTGGTAGACTTGGGCAGCACAATGAGCAGCCTCGCAAATTTGAATCGTCGTGGTGGGAAGGGGGCTCATTCGGCAGTCTCCCTCTTGGCCTCTCCCGTTCTTTGCCTCGTGGCCTTGGTGAGGGCTGTTAGACCCCTCTGAGCCCCACTTCCCTGCAGGGCCTTGTCCAGACTACCCAGCCCCACCCTTCATTTCCAGAAAGGGCCCCCCAAAGGCTGTCACTGGCCCCAAAAGCCTGGTTAGGCTTTAGCACTCATACTCCATGTAGCACTGCTGGGAGCAGGTTCCTGGTTTGGTCCACTCTCTTCAGGAGCAGAAGGCTTACTTCTGGAAGGTCAGATCTGAGCATTATCTGACATGGGGCGAAATCCCCTTAGGTAAAGCCGACTCATCTGCAGCCGCAGTCACGAGCCTTTGGGATTGCAGGCATTTGTTGCTTTGTCCTGAGCCCTGTGACTGCCCTGGCGCCACTGAATTCCTGTAGTAAAGGAGAGTTGCGCTTAGCTCTCCCAGCTGAAGCCACGAGTAGCCCAGGTCGTGAGAGCAGGAAATCCCGAGCCACGGCCCGGCCACTGGTGGGGTGCTGGTCTGGCCTGCCTGGAGGTGCTGGGTGGGGGAGGGAGACACGGACTCTTGGGTAGGTGGCCCCTCTCACCTGGCCCCACCCCTGGTTTTGCCCACGCGGTTGTGCTGGCTGTGTTCCCTGAGCTCAGTTGGGGGCCTGGAGCCCGTGACCCCACAGTGGGGCGTTGTGAGGAGAGGATCCAGGCAGGACCAGAGCCATCAGCTTCTACACTGTTCCAGTCTAGGGCTTCCAAGTTTCAGGCTTAGGGTTCTGGGCCAAAGCAGAGTTTGGAAACACCGTCCTGGAGTAGTGTCTCACGCCTTTTTCACCCTGACCTGCAGGAAGTGGATTTTAAGGCGAGACCCAGTGATGGGTATACAGGAACAGAGTACATAAATATGACTGCAGGGGAGGTTTCATGAAACAATGCATAAGCCTCACTGCATGGAAAGCATTCTGAGATTTCTGTTCTGTTCCAGTTATGCAAAAAATGCTGATGATAATCTCCTCCAATTGACTTCACAAGCCAGGGCTCACTGACGGGCTCACACTGTGCAGTCCAAGAACATTGTTCTTGAGGATAGCTGGGCATGCGCTCATTCTGGTCTGCAGATGGTTGCTTCAGAGTACTCTGCCCACATGCTCGCGTTTAATCCTCACAGCACCCTCTTCAGGTGAGCTTCACAGCTGAGGAAACTGAGGCTCAGAGAGGCCAAAAGACAAAGCTGGAGCTTAGCTTCAAGGCTGCCTAGCCTCCGAGCGTGTGCATGTTCCCCTGGAGCTGCTGCATGACCCATGAGGGCACCCCACAGCTTAGGCTCCGTAGGACGGCATTGCATGCCGAGGCCCTGGGGGAATGTAAAGTTGGGGTCAGGCTTGGCTCTAGTGGAAAGGAAAGCAGAGGGCGGGGCTGGGCTGGGGTGCTCGAGTGAAGAGGGAGCTGTAGGGTTTCTGCTACTGGCCCCTTTCGGATGGGCTGTGGTGGGTCCCTGCTGCCCCATGAATGCTGGCCGTGGTGCTTTGATGAGGCCTTGACAGGTGCTGGCTTACTCTTGAGGTGCTTGACTGCTTTCTAGAGTAGGACCGAGCAGGACACCTTCCCTATATCTGCAGCCCCAGTGCAGGGCGGGAATACAGGAAGTCCTTAGTGACAATGGGAAGGTTGACGTAAGCACAGGAAAAGCATGTGTTTATGACTGATGCTTTGATGCAGTCAACACTGGTGGGTGATCTAATTTGGATTCTAACAGTAAACACTCAGGTGGGAAACAGGAAGGCAAGGGGAGGAAGCAGAGGGAAAGAGCACGTTTTGCTTAGGACCCACCCTAGGAGCTGACGTTTCACACACGCTCATTTTGTTTCATCCTCACAGTGTCCGGAGCAGGTGTAACTATTTCTGAGAGCAAATGAAGACCCTAAGATCCACTGGCCCACTGTCACGGCTAGTGAGTGGTCCAGGTTGGTCCACCTCCAAAGCCTTGTCTTTTTTTCTGCTGGGTTACACCTTCCCAACAGCCACACCACGCGTCTCCCGGCATAATTCAAGGTGGTCACCTGTAACGGCCGTGCCTGGCAATGGCTTATGCGTTGTTGATCTGCACCGTGCATGTGGAGTGTAAAATGTGTTAAGTTCTAGGGTTCAAGTAACTAACTGCCTGAGCAAAACGCCTTTTGCTCCTGTTCCACGTAAGAGGGGTGAGGGGCCCAGGTAGTTTAGCCAACTGAGTCCTGGGCGAGCCTACAGTTTGGATGGCAAAGGCCAGCTGGGAGTCGTTCCTCTCCATTCCCAGCACAATTTCTCTGCCCCATGGCTTACCATGTGACAGCTTTATAGGACGTTATCTAGCACAGCTTGGGGGTCACTCTTCCAGAATGTTCTTCTCCAGCCCCCCAGGCTGGTTATGCTTGCCGCCATCCCAGCATGGACTGCACTGTGTGGGTGTCCCACATTTCTTGCTGCTCCTGTAGTAGACTGAGCCTTGCGAGTCATCTCTGCATCCCTGTGCTTGGCCCAGGGTCCTAGACTGAGGACTGCATCTGTTCCCAAGGGTCACCCCCCCGAGGCCAGTGCCCATTCAGATCCAGGCCCCAGGTCTGCTGGCATGCTTGCCACCCCTCCACGGGGGCCTCCTTACCTTGTCTTGCCCCGTGGGTTCTGAAGAGGTCGCAGTGGAGAATTGGGCCTCCTTGCCGACACTGCCTTCCCGGCAGGGGCTTTTAGTTAGTTCCTGTTAAGAACTTGCCCTTCTTCCCGGAAGCAGATGCGAGGGACCAGAGCAATGTCTCAATGGTTGTGCTCATCTTCCCACAGTTTTGTTTTTTTAGATTTGTTTTATTTATCCTCCCCCTGCCTCATTGTGCTCGCTGTGTCCGTTTGCTGTGTGCTGTCTGTCTGCTCGTCTTCTCATTAGGAGGCACCGGGAACCAAGCCTGGAACCTCCCATGTGGGAGAGGCGCTCAGTCACTTGAGCCACCTCTGCTCCCTGCTTTGTTGTGTCTCTCATTGTGTTTCCTCTTTGTGTCTCCTTGTTGTGTCATCTTATTGAGTCAGCTTGCCGCGCCAGCCCATTGCGCCAGCTTGCTGTCTTGCTCGTCTTCTTCAGGAGGCACTGGGAACTGAACCTGGGACCTCCCATGTGGTAGGCGGAAGCTCAGTCTCTTGAGCCACATAACCGCTTCCCTTCCCACAGAGTTTTGAACGTTCAAGACTGTGATGTGTCCACATTTTATGGGAGGACTGACATGAGGTCATTTTACTTCCCCAAATAGATCCCATTGCTGTCAAATGACAGGATTACATGAAGGTGTTGAGTGGGCTTTGTAATAAATAATCTTGAATTGAATCAAATAATGCATTCCATGTCTTGGTTTACGTTTCCTAAAACGACTTTCAGTGATGCTTTGAGAGCCTATTACTTTTAATTTCTACCTTAGAGGAAAGGTTCAAAGTGAAATTGCTGCTGGAAGATTTGAGTTTCCCTTGCATCTTGCACATATTTCACCAACAGTTCTTAACTTACGGGTTATGGGTCTGCCCAAGAAGTAGAGCATGAAGTGTCTTGCTGAGCTCTCAAGCATCCAGAAGAGCATCTGGCATGCACCGGGCCTTCCTAGGTGAGTGTGTGGAAGGAGGGAGTAGAATTCCAAGCCTGCTCTCTGGGAGGGCTGCCCACCTGTGCAGTACCTGTGCCTCACCTGAGGCCCTGGCCTGGCTGAAAGTGAAATATTCACCCAGTGTTTGCTGGCCCCCTGGGAGGTGCTGGGACATGAAGGTGAGAACGCCTCTGGGTGCGTCACCAAGAGCATGTGTCATTGAATTAGACGTGCTCTGGGGGCACCAAGTTGGGTATATCTGTTGCTTCCAAGACCAAGGAGAGGCTTGTTAACAAAGTTCAAACTAGTGTTAAATAACTGCCTTGACCTTCTAATGAATGCAGTTCCGGGTTGGGAGTTTTATACCATTGATTTCATCCTCAACATGTCTCGTGAGGCTGTGGAGGAACCTCATTCTCACTGCTTGTCTGAGTATTTTAGGAAAGAAGGACCCCATGGTGGTGGTGGGGGGGGTAGGGGGGACAAAAGCTCGTTCTTGGGAACCAGTCAGGCTGGGAAATCTTAGGCACAGTTGGAAACTGGTGGTGTCAGGCCTTGAAGGTCCAAGTCCCTGGTTGTGGCTTCTTCATGAGCTCAGTGACCTTCACCCTGCCCTTGAAGCTGAAGTCTGCTTTTCCTCGGCCTCCTTTCACTTGCAGTTTCCTCATCCGTGGAATGCAGACGGTGACTGAACTTCCTCACAGGGTTGTCGGATTAAAGTGGAAAACCAGGTCCAGCACAGCATGGAGCAAGCTAGCACTCAGCCTCCGCCCTGTTGTCGCTGGCAGCCTGGGGCTTCTGGGCGGTCACCCGGGGGGGATTCTGTCCTGCCTGCAGGGACCGTGTCTTCATCCCTCCTGCCTGGCCTGAGAGCGGGCCTCTGCCTCCACAGCTGGCCTAGGAAGCGGCCCTAGCGCCCCTCTTTCTTTCCCCCGTGGCGCCCTGGCTTTCCTGCACACTCAGACAGGTGGTAAGAATAGACGGGGAGGTTGTAGAGAAGAGTGTTTCCTAGAAATTGCAAAGGCCTTGACAGGAAAAAACTGCCCTTTTCCTCCCATACACATTGTGGGGAAAACAGATACACACGACAAAAGTTTAGACTCCTACAGCCACTGCATTAATTTAGCAGCATCAAAATACATTATTTTGCATTATTTGAATTTGTACTTGAAATTACTGGGTTTCATGTACTTAGAGGCAGTGGCCCAGAGGGGAAATCATAAACATTTCTTGGGAGAGAAAAAGCCTTGAAATTTATCTTCCTACGAGGGGACAGCCCCCGGGTGGTTGGCTGCCCAGCCCCTTTGCTCTACACGCTCCTGCCTGGGCAGGAAGGCGGCCTGGAAGGCTCCAGAGGGACGCTAGCCCCTTCTGGTGCTCTGAGGGGCGCCGTTCTGAGCCCAGGGCTGGGGCTGCTGTGGGGCCATGGCAGCCAGGTCCAGCTGCACGACTGCAGGCTGGAGCGGGGTGGGCTTTCCAGCTGCATGAGTGGTACCCTGGACCCTGCCTGCTCGACCACTTTCCTTGGAATCAGGTGGAGAGGATGGTTTTCATGTCCTAGTCACAGCTGCGTTTTGAATCTAAATGTATTTTAAAACGCACTCAAGCATTTGAGAGCTCCTGGTAATGAATGGTTTTCAGGAGGAGGAGGAGATGAGAGGAAGGGGTGGGAGGAGAAGCCCTCAGCGCACAGGACTGCTGGGCGCAGAGGTCTCGGTCTAAAGGGGGGCAGAAACAGGCAGGCAGCCGCAGCTCCGGGCTCTTCGATGGAGCACGGGGCTGGGAGAGGCTGGGGTGGCCCCGAAGCCCTGAGGAGCCAGGAGCTGCTTTGCTAGGCTGTGAAGACGGGGCGAAGGGTGAGGGAGGCCGAGGGAAGGGAGCCAGCGGCGTCCTTGCAGTTGAGGTCTTTTTGCCAGGACTGCGCTGTCTCAAAGAGAGAGACTTAGGGCTGGCTGTGGTTAACTCTTTGGAAGAGGATGTGTGAGGTGTGGCCTGCACCTTGAATGGGGACCCTGGCCTAGCCTGAGGGTTGGGAAAAGGCCTATCAAGACAGTGTCATTTAGGCTGAGACTTGGATATGTAGACGAAAAGTTAAAAATGTTTTTCTTCAAAAGGCACACAAGTCTGGGAGTGGATGTGGCTCAAGTGGTTTAGCACCTGCTTCCCACATGGGAGGCCCAGTTTCGGTCCCTGGTGCCTCCTAAAAACAAATCAAGCAAACAAACGAAAAAAACCAACTACTGAAGTGGCTCAGTGGTTGAGCACTGGCTTCCCACATATAAGGTCCCGGGTTCAATCCCCGGTTCTGCTATGTCAAAAAAAAAAGCTCATGATATTTAAGATATTTAATAACATCCATTCAAGCTTATGAAAATAAACAGAATGAAGTAAGCATCAACTTAGATTTTTCTTCAAGTGCATTTTTTAATTAAACATTTTATTTTGAAATACTTCCAAATTTGTAGGGCAATAAAAAACCCCATACAGAGAACTCCAACATTCCAGACACCGAGATCCACCGGTTTTGACGTTTGCAACATTTGCCTGTCTCATTCTAGCAATCCTTCATTCTTTCAATCTGTTTATTTACCAATCTGAACCCTTGAGTGTAGGTTGCATACTTCATGCTCTCTGAACACTTAATACTGCCACGGACATGTCCTGAGAACAAGGATATTCACTCATGTGTCCACTTACAGGCGGTTATCAAGCACAAGAAACTGATCATTGCTGTAACGCCTACAGTCTGTAATCCAGTTTTTCTGTATGTCCCAACGATGTCCTTTTTTTTTTTTTTTAAGATTTATTTATTTACTTTTCATCCATTTTAACCCCCACCTTTCGCTGGGCAGTTCTCTGTGTCTGTTTCCTGCCCTCTCTTCTCATCCTTCTCCTGTCTTCACCGGGGTTCCATCCCGGGAACCTCTGATGTGGGAAAGAGGCGTTCTGCCACCTGCGCCACCTCAGTTCCTGGTTTTTTGGCGCGTCTCATCTTGGCTCTCCCCTGCGTCTCTCTCCTGTTACATCATCATCATCTTGCTGCGTGATTCAGTGGGGCCTGGGGGCTCACCTGCTCGCGGGACCTGATGGCGCACTCGCGCACCTTCTATATTTTTCTTTATTTTACTGGGAGGTCCCGGGGATCGAACCCAGGTCCCTCCATATGGGAGACGGACGCCCAACCGTTTGAGCCACATCTGCTCCCCGCAGCAATGTCCTTTTGAGCCTTCTCTCCTCCTTCGTTGGATCCCCCCCAGGATCACGTGTGGCCTTTGCACCTCGTCAGGTGCCCTTTTTTTTTTTAATTGTGGGAATATACGTACAACATAAACTTCCCATTTCACCCACTCCCAAGCACACTGTTCAGTGGGATTAATCACGTTCACTTTGTTATGGTACCTTCACTACCTTCCATTACTCAAACTTTCCATCTGCCCAAACAGAAACTCTGCACATTGACTCCCCATTTCTCTTGTCCCCTGCCCCTGGCAACCGGTACGCTGCTTTCTTTCTTTTTTTTTTTTTTTAA
>JAQZBX010088741.1:0-12723 GCA_029593785.1 Cabassous unicinctus
TTTGACCACTATAGCCTTGTAATAAGCTTTAAAGTCAGGAAGTGTTAATCCTCCACCTTTATTCTTCTTTTTCAAAATGTTTTTGGCTATTCAGAGCCCCTTCTAAGTAAATTCTGTAGTTTAATTTACCATTTCTGTAAAATAGGCTGATGGAATTTTGATTGAGATTGCATTGAAGCTGTAAATAATTTAGGGAAGAATTGACATCTTAACGATATTTTGTCTTCCAATCCATGAACACAGAATGTTCTTCCATTTATTTAGGTTTTCTTTGATTTCATTTAGCAATGTTTGGTCGTTTTCTGTATACAAGTCCTATTCATTCTTTATTAAATTTATTCCTAGGTATTTGATTCTTTTAGCTGCTATTTTAAGTGCATTTTTTTTTCTTGATTTCCTCCTCAGATTGATCATTACTAGTGTATAAAAACACTACTGATTTTTGCATGTTGATCTTGTACCCTGCCACTTTGCTGAATTTGTTTATTGGCTCTAGTTGCTTTGTTGTAAATTTTTTGGGATTTTCTATATCTAGGATCCTGTCATCTGCGAAGAGGAAAGTTTTACTTCTTCTTTTCCAAATCGGATGCCTTTTATTTCTTTTTCTTGCTTAACTGCTCTGACTAGAGCTTCTAACACAACGTTGAATAAGAGTTGTGACAGTGGGCATCCTTGTCTTGTTCCAGATTCTTGCCTTGTTTCATCATTGCCTTTCAGTCTTTCACAGTTGAATTAAGTAGTGTTTCCTTCTGTTCAATTTTTTGGAAGAGTTTTAACAGGATTGGTATTAATTCTTCTTGGAATGATTGGTAGAACTCACTGGAAAGTCATCTGGTCCTGAGGTTTTCTTTGTTGGGAGGATTGTGATGACTGATTTAATCTCTTTACTTGTAATTTGCCTGTTGAGATCTTCTATTTCTTCTAAAGTCAGTGTAGGTTGTTCACGTGTTTCTACTAATCTGTGCATTTCATATAGATTGTCTCATTTGTTGGCATATAGTTCATAGTATCCTCTTATGATCTGTTTTAGTTTGCTAAATGCTGTCAAAACAGTATACTAGAAATGAGTTGGCTTTTTACAATGGGATTTATTAGATTAAAAGCTTAGAGTTCTGAGCCATGAAAGTAACCAAATCAAGACATCATCAGAGATACTTTCTGATTGAGCTGCAGCTGTGGGTGGTCAGGCACATGGCAGAGCACAATGGTGGCATCTGCCAGTCTCTGCCTCCTATTCCATGCTCATTTTCTCCCTGAGCTGCAGCCATCGGCAATCAGGCACATGGTGGGGTCCTCTCATCTCTACCCTCTCCTCCAGGCCTCATTGTTTCAGCTTTTGGCAGAAGTGGTTTTCTCAACTCCTGAGACCTTCTCTCTCAGCTTCTGTGTCCCTCTCTGTCTCTGCAGCTTTCTATCTGTGTCTGAGGCTTTTTATTCCTCCATTTATAAAAGATTACAGTAATTGGATTAAGACCCATCCTGGGCCCCACAATCTAACTAAAGGCCCTTAACTGAAGTAGTTTAATCCAAACGTCCCACCTACAACAGGTTTACATGTACGTGAATGGATTAGCTTTAAGAACAGGGTTTTCTAGCATCCACAGAAGACTCAAACTGCCACATGATCCTTTTTGTTTCTGTGGGATCAATAGTAATATCTCCCTTTTCCCTTCTGATTTTATTTATTTGGTGTTCTTTTTTCCTTTGTCGGTCAAGCTAAAGGTTTGTCAATTTTATTGATTTTTTTAAGAAACCAACTTTTGTTTTTGTTAATGTTCTCAATTGTTTTTCTAGTCTCAATTTCATTTATTTATGCTCTAATCGTTGTTATTTCTTTCCTTCTGCTTGCTTTGGGTTTAGTTTGCTGTTCTTTTAATAGTTCCTCCAGGTATACAATTAGGGCTTTTATTTTAGACTTTTATTATTTTTAATATAAGCACTTAGGACTTGAAATTTCCCTCTCAAAACTGCCTTTGCTGCATCTCTAAGTTTTGATAGGCTGTGTTCTCACTTTCATTTATCTCAAATATTTATGGACTTTTCTTGCAATTCCTTCTATGACCCACTGATTGTTTAAGATTGTGTAACCTCCATATATTTGTGAATTTCCCATTTCTGTACTTATTGTTCATTTCCAGCTTCATTCCATTATGGTCTGAGGAAATGCTTTGTATAATTTCAATATTTTTAAATTTTTGTCACCCAAAATGTGAGTCTATCCTGGAGAATGATCCCTGTGCCTTGAGAATAATGTATATCCTACTGTATTGGGGTGCAATGTTCTGTACATGTCTGTTAGGTCTAGTTCATTTATCGTATTATTCAAGTTCTCTGTTTCCTTATTGATCCTCTGTTTAGATGTTCTATTATCAATGAGAGTGGTATATTGGAGTCTCCAAATATTATTCTAGAGGTGTTTATTTCTCTGCGCAGTTTTGGCAGTGTTTGCATGATGTATTTTGGGGCACTGAGGTTAGATGCATAAATATTTATGATTGTTATTTCTTCTTGGTGGATTGCTCCTTTTGTTAATATATAGTATCCTTCTTTTTCTCTTATAACAGTTTTTGACTTAAAATCAATTTTCTCTGATTTTAGTATAACAATCTCAGCTCTTTTTTTGGTTACAATTTGCATTGAATATCTATTTTCCATCCTTTCTCTTTCAACCTTTTTCTGTCTTTGGGTCTAAGGTAATGGTCTCTTGTAAACAACATGTTGGATCATGCTATTTTTTATTATTTTTTAAGCCAGTATGTGAATATGTGTCCTTTTGGGGGTAGTTTAATCCATTAACATTCAGTGCTACCACTGTAAAGGCAGTACTTACTTCAGGCATTTTTTCCTTTGGTTTTTACAAGTCATATTTTTTTGTCTTTCTTTTCCTTTACTGCAAACGCCATTTCTGTATAGTTGAACTTTTGTGATGTATCTGACTGTTTCTGTATATTTTTAAAATAATTTCTTTGTGTTTGCCCTGGGGTTTATATTACATAAACTACATCTATAACCAACAAATTTGAAAGAATAACAACTTAATTTCAATGACATACAAGTGCTCTTTTCCCATATCCCTCTGTTTCCACTCTTTATGTTGTTTCTGCCCCCACTTTCCCACTTTATATTTTGCACATCTGTTATTAGGAGCAATCTTGTTCAATTGTATTCTGATTCTTATAGGAATTAAAGAGTAGAGTTGTATATTGACGATGCAATACTATTGGGTTATGCCTTTACCCTTTTAGTTACCCTTACTGAAGATCTTCATTTGATCACACTACTCTAAGCTATTCTCTCCTATCTTATGCTTTCAATCTGCAGAATTCTCTTTAGTAATTCTTGTAGGGCATGACTTTTGTTGAAAAATTTTCTCAGTTTCTGTTTATCTGGGAATATTTTAAACTCTCCCTCATTTTTGAAGGATATTTTGCTGGATACAGAATTTTTGGCTGGCATATTTTCTCTTTCAGTACCTTAAATCTATCGCACCACTGTCTTCTTGCCTCTGTAGGTTCTGATGAGAAATCAGCACTTTGTTTATTGAAGATCCCTTGTATGTGACAAATTGCTTCTCTCTTGCTGCTTTCAGAATTCTCTTTATCTTTGGCATTTGACCTTCTGACTAGTATGTGTCTCATAGTAAGTCTATTAAAACTTGTTCTGTTTGGGGTACCTTGTACTTCTTGGGCATGTATATTTATGTCTTTCATAAGAGTTGGGAAATGTTTGGCTATTATTTCCCCAAATATTATTGCTATACCTTTTCCCTTCTCTACTCCTTCTTGGATACCTTTGGCATGCATGTTTGTGCACTTCATGCTATCACTCAAATCCTTGAGACACTGCTCAATTTTCTCTCTCTTTTTGTCTATTTGTTCTTCTGACTGTATGATTTCGATAGTCTTTTCTTCTAGTTTGCTAATTCTTTCTTCTGCCTGTTCAAATCTGCTGTTATATGGCTCTACTATATTTTAAATCTCTATTATTATGTCTTTCATCCCCATAATTTCTGTTATGTTTCATTTTATACTTTCACATTCTTCTTTATGCTCACACATTGCCTTCTTAATATCCTTTGGCTCTTTATCCATATTTTCCCTCATCTCCTTGAATTGTTTTAGAAGATTTGTTTGTGCTTCTTTGATTAATTGTTCCAAATTATGCATCTCCCTGGACTGAGACATACCTTCCTGCTTCTTAGTATGGCTTATCATTTTTTTGCTGATATTTGGGCATCTGATTATCTTGTGGAATTCTATCTTGCTGCTGTGAGTGATTGTATAGTTTGTGTCTGCCATGGGAGGGACCTGGGCTCTACTGTCTCAGTGTAACTCCCAAGCTACACAGGACTGAGTACAGAGTGAGACAGAAATTTCTTACTTGCTTTTTATAGACTTTTCTCCTTTTTTTGATTAAAGTTTGTGGATTTGTTCTCCAGTCTTTATCATCCTTCAAAATACTAAGCAAGGGGGATTTTCCTTTTATTAGCTGATTCTGAGGGAAGGTTTTTCCAGGGTATTTCTTACATGGCCATGCTGATGACAATACTCTTTCATTTTGGTTTTGATCTGCATTTCCCTAATGGCTAATGATGTTGAGCATTTCATGTGCTTATTGGCCATATGTATATCTTTTTTTTTACTTATCCCTTGAAATCTATTAATATTTGTTCCATATACTTTGGGTCTCTGATGTTAGGCATGTTGTTTTAGTTTCCTTGGCTGCTCAAGCAAATACCATGCAGTGGTTCAGCTTAAACAATTCAAATTTATTTACTCACAGTCTTAAGGCTAAGAGAAAGTCCAAATTAAGTCAGCACCAAGCTGAGGCTTTCATCCCAAAGATTATGTTCAGTGGCTGGCTACTGGTGATCCTTGGTCCTGTGCTCCTGTGTCACATGGTCTCTCCCTTCTCTTCTGAGTTCCACTGATGTTCAGCTTTGGTTGCTCTCTCTGTGACTTTCTTTTGGTCTGAATTTCATTCTGCTTATAAAAGACTCCAGTAATAAGATTAAGATCCATTTGATTGAGATGGGCCACACCATAAATGAAATAACCTCATCAAAAGGTCCTACTTACAATAGGTTCACAATCATAGGAATGGATTAAGTTTAAGAACATGTTATTCTGTGGTACATGCAGCTACAAACTACTACATGCATATACATATGTATCTATATATAATCTTTCTTTTGAATTGACACCTTTACCAGTATATAGTATCCTTTTTTGTCCCTTATAACAACTGTTTATTTTTATCTCATATTAGTATAGCTTTTCCAGCTCTGTTTTGCTTACTATAGTACATGGAATATATATATACACATTTACACCTTTTCCCTTTTAACCTTCTTGTGTCTTTGAATTTAATGTGAGAAAAAGAAATCGGCATATAGTTGTGTCATGCTTTTTTATCCATTTTGCCAATCTCTGTCTTTTGACTGGAAAGCATAATCCATTTATATTTAATGTAAGCAAGATTTTCTTCTACAGTTTTTACTGCTTGGTCTTTTAAAGTCTTATAACACTTATCCTGCAATTCTTTTTATTACTGCCTACATGCATATTTGTTTGATTTTTGGGTAACGAAACATTTTGTGTCATTTTTCATTTCCTTCTCAAATATTTTTCAGGTATTTACTTTGACTTTACCATGGGGTTTAAATTTAACATCCTGGTTCTAAATCAATTACTTTTTAAATAAAATTTTGTTAAAGTATATCATTCATACATGAACATACAAAAACAATAAGTGTATAGTAAAATTGTGAACTTGCAAAACAAACATGCATATCATCATACAGGGCTCCACACATCACCCCTCCACCAAGACCTTGTATTGTTGTGAAACATTTATCATCAATATATTACTACTCACTATAGCCCATATCTTGCATTTTGTGTATTTCCCCCAACCCACCTGATTATTAACACTCTGTATTAGTATTATATATTAATTATAGTTCATGAGAGAACATTCTCATATTTGTTTGTTAACCACAGCCCATCCTCTACCACAGGATTCACTCTGTATATACAGTCCCATGCTTTGTATAATCCATTCAAAGTGTATGCTCAGTGACTCATTTTTATCACAGAATTGTGCTGTCCTCACATCAGTCAATTTTAGTGTTTTCATTACTTCAAAAAGAAAAATCCTATACCCATTTATATCCTCTTTTGTTGTGCCTTACAATTGATATAATATCTCCTTTGCCATTGCTGCAAAAATATTACAATATTACTATTAACTATCACCCATAAGTAACAATAGTTGTAATTTCACCATATTCTTAACACTTTATAAAAGAAGAACATTCTTATATTTATACTATTATCCACAATTTTCATCCACCACAGAAATCACTATGTTATACTTTCTCTAGATTATACTCTAGCTTCCTTTTTTTTTTCTTTTTCAATTTTATTGGTACATATTAAAAAGGCATAAATCAATTCAAAGAGTACAATCAGTGGTATTCGGTGTAATCACATGTTTGTGCATTCATCACCCCAATCACTCCCAGATCACTTTTATTATTCCAATAAAAATAATAAACAATAAACAAACAAACAAACAAAACTCATCACCTCTCAATCTCTCTATGCCTTGCCTGCCGTATATAGGTGCTATTCTTTTTCCTTCTCTCTAGTATATTTGTATTTATGTTTGGTAAAAACAGTCTTATATATGCAAAATCACCCATATTTATGTTTTACATATGGTTTTACTATCTTATACAGTGCCATTTTACAGGTTTTAGCTTTCTTTCTAGTAATATAGATGACCTTAGACTTTCCTTTTCAACCACTGCCATAACCATACAATAGCACTGCTGGTTACAGACACCATGATATGCTTTAACTGTTTCTATTTATTTCCAAAGATATACAAACAACCTTTTTTTTTTTTTTTTACCAATTCTGCACAGATTAACCCTCAGTTTTCATTTTCTACCCTCCTATTTTCTGGTGACCTATATTCTAAGTATTAATTCCATGAGTTTACACAGCATATTTAGTTCATAATAGCACAATCATACTGTATCTTTTTGTGACTGGTTTGCTTCACTCAACATAATGTCTGCCAGGTTCATCCATATTGTCACATGCTTCACAGCATCATTTCTTCTCACCACTGCATAATATTCCATTGTGTGTATACACCACAATTTGTTTATCCATTCATCAGTTGATGGACACCTGGGCTGTTTCCAACTTTTGGTAATTATGAATAACGTGGCTATGAACATTGGTCTATAGATGTGTGTTCATGTCTCTACTCTCAATTCTTCTGGGTATATACCTAGTAATGGTATTGCTGGGTCACATGGCAAGTCTATATTCAACTTTCTTAGGAACTGCCAAACAGTCCTCCACAGTGGTTGTATCATTCTACATTCCCACCAACATTGAATAGGTGTTCCTATCTCTCCACATCTTCTCTAACATTTACAGTTTTCTGACTTTTTGATAGTGGCCAGTCTAATAGGTATGAAATGATATCTCATTGTAGTTTTGATTTGCATTTCCCTAATCACTTGTGATGTTGAACATTTTTTTCATGTGTTTATTCACCATTTGTATTTCTTCTTTGGACAACTGTCTTTTCAAGTCTTTTGCCCATTTTTAAATTGGGTAGTTTGTCTTTTCATTGTTGAGTTGTATGATCTCTTTGTATATCATAAATATTAAAACCGTATCAGATATGTGATTGCCAAATATTTCTGCCATTGAGTTGGATGCCTTTTCACCCTTTTGACAAAGTCTTTTGATGTGCAAAAGTGTTTAATTTTGAGGAGGTCCCATTTAGCTATTTCTCTTTTGTTGTTCATGTTTTGGGTGTGAGTTTTAAGAAACTCCTGCCTAATACAAGTTCTTGAAGATGTTTTCCTCCATTTTCTTCTAGGCGTTGTATGGTTGTCATTTTTATATTTAGGTCCTTGATCCATTCTGAGTTAATTTTTATATAAGGTGTGAGATAGGGGTCTTTTTTCTTTTTTTGGATATGGCTATCCAGTTCTCTCAGCACCATTTGTTGAATAGACTGTTGTGGTCCTGCTGGTAGGGCTTGACCACCTTGTCAAAAATCACTTGACTGTAGATGTGAGGGTCTATTTCTGAGTTCTCAGTTCAGTTCCATTGGTCAATGCCATAAAGACCATGGTCTTTATGCCAGTACCATGCTGTTTTTACCACTGTAGCTAGGTAATATGTTTTAGAGTCCTCTAACTTTGTTCTTCTTTTTAAAGATCTTTTTGGCTATTTGGGGCCACTTACTCTTCCAAATAAATTTGATAATTGTTTTTTCCAGTTCTCCAAAAAAGGCTGTTGGGATTTTTATTGGGATTGTGTTGAATCTGTAAATCAGTTTGGGTAGAATTGACATCTTAATGACACTTAGTCTTCCAGTCCATGAACACGAAATGTCCTTCCATCTGTATAAGTCTTCTTCAGTTTCGGTTAGCAATGTTTTGTAGTTTTCTGAATACAGATCATTTATGTCTTTGGTTAATATTCCTAAATATTTGATTATTTTAGTTGCTATTGGAATTGGAATTTTTTTTCCTGATTTCCTCCTTAGATTGCACATCAGTAGTGTATAGAAAAGCTATTGATTTTTGCATATTAATCTTGTATCCCACTGCTTTGCTGAACTCATCTATTAGTTCTAGTAGCTTTATTGTGGATTTTTCAGGAAACTCTAGATCAGCGAACAGTGAAAGTTTTACTTTTTCTTTTCCTATTTGGGTGCTTTTTATTTCTTTATCTAGCCTAATTGCTCTAGCTAGAACCTCTAGCATAATATGGAATGACAGTGGTGACATGGGTATCTTTGTCTTGTTCCTGATCTCAGAGAGTAAGCTTTCAGTCTTTCATCATTGAGTACTATGCTAGCTGTAGGTTTTTCATATATGCACTTTACCATATGGAGAAAGCCTTTTTCTATTCCTATCTTTTGGAGTGTTTTTATAAAAAAATGGTGTTGTATTTTGTCAAATGCGTTTTTTGCATCAATCCAGAAGATCATGTGATTTTGATTGTTCAATTTATCAATGTGATTTATTACACTAATGGATTTTCTTGTGTTGAACCACCCTTGCATACCTGGGATGAAACCCACTTGATCATGGTGTATAATTCTTTTAATTTGCTTTTGGATTCTGTTTGCAAATACTTTGTTGAGGATTTTTGTTTGTTTGTTTGTTTATTTATTTATTTTATATTTTAAAAGATGCTTAGATTACATAAATGTTACACAAAAATTACAGGGATTCCCATGGTCCCCACCTCCCACACCTCCCATGACCTCCCACATAAACATCTTTCATTAGTGTGGCATATCACCTGCAATCGATATACACATCCTGGAGCGTTCCACTAAGCATAGTTCACATTGTAGACCACACTCTCTCCCACACAGTTCTGCATGTTATATGCTGATGTAAAATGGCCTATATCTGTCGTTGTAATGTCACTCAGGATAATTCCCAAGTCCCGAAAAAGCCCTTGTATTACAACTGCTTTTCCCTCTCTCTGCCCCGAAAGCGTCCAGTGGCCACTGGCTTCACCTCAATGGTTTAGCGTGTAGGTTGGGGGCGGGGCATTCAGGACTGGGTGCATCTGAGCAGGCTTCTAGGGAGTGTGTGAGTGTTCATCCTATCATAATGTGTTATGCTGGGGAGTGGAGACCCACACTGTGAGTGGGAAGGAGATGGATCCCCATCTTTGGGAGGACCAATTCACCCAGAAACAGGTGGGTGTCTCTTAGGAGCAAGGGTGGATCCTAATAGGGGAGGACAATCAGCGTGTCAAGACCTCTTGTTGCATGTAACTATGACTCTTGTCATCCAATGAGTCAAGACAGGGGGGTGTCATGTGCCCCAGGGGGATGGGAAGGAAGGAACAGAAAAGATCAGGGAGTATTTAGTGGTCAGGGGAAATGTTTTTCCTTACCTTAATGTGATGGACACAGGACATGGTAAATATAAAAAATTATTAAACTGTACCATCTAAATTGTAAACTATACTGTAAACCATTGACAATGTTTAGTAGTTATGTTTCACTATCTGTATAACAGTATAACAATGCTACCATCCACATACAAAAAGGTTTTAATATGGGGTGAGGAAAGGGGGAGGAGGTTGGGTATATGAGAGTCTCTAGTATTCTGTGTGTGACTTTGCTGTGACCTAAAACTTCTTTGAAAATTAAATGAAAATTTGTTGAGGATTTTTGCATCTATATTCATTAGATATAATGGTCTGTAATTTTCTTTTTTTTTAGTAGCATCTTTATCTGCTTTTGGTATTAAGGTGATGTTGGCTTCATAGAATGAGTTTTGTAGCATTCTTTTCTGTTCAAATTTTTGGAAGAGCTTGAGCAATATTGGTATTGCATCATCTTTAAATGATTGGTAAAATTTATCTGTGATGCCATCTTGTCCTGGGCTTTTCATCTTTGGGAGGTTTTTGATGACTGCTTCAATCTCTTCACTTGTGATTGGTTTGTTGAGGTCTTCTATTTCTACTAGGGTCAGTGTAGATGGTTTGTGTATTTCTAGGAATTTGTCCATCTCCTCTACATTGTCTAGTTTTTTGGCATACACCTGCTCATAGTATCCTCTTATGATCTCTCTTATTTCTGCTAGGTCAGTGGTAATGTCCTCCCTCTCATTTCTGATATTATTTATTTGCATCTTCTCTCTTTTTTTCTTTGTCAGTCTAGCTAAGGGTTTGTCGATTTAGTTGATCTTTTCAAAGAACCAACTTTTGGTTTTGTCAATTCTGTCAATTTTTTTTTTTGTTTATGGTATTTCATTTATTTCTGCTATGCTCTTTACTATTTATTTACTTTGGCTTGGTTTGGGATTAGTTTGCTATTCTTTTTCTATTTCCTCCAGGTGTTCAGTTAGATCTTCAATTTTAGCTCTTATTTCTTTTTTAATGTAAGCATGAGGGCTATGCATTTCCCTCTCAACACTGCCTTTGCATCGTTTTGATATGTTGAGTTCTCATTTTCATTTGTCTCAAGATATTTGCTGAATCCTCTTGCAATTTCTTATTTGACCCACTGATTATTTAAGAGTGTGTTGCTTAATCTCCATATATTCATGAATTTCCCCCTTTTCCATCCATTATTGATTTCCAGCATCATTCTGTTATGATCAGAGAAAGTGTTTGTATAATTTCAATCTTTTAAAATTTATTGAGGCCAGTCTTGTGATCCAACATATGGTCTATCTTGGAGAAGGATCCTTGAGCACTTGAAAAGAATGTGTATCCTGCTGTTTTGGGGTTCAATGCTTTATAGATGGCTGTTAGGTCTAGTTCATTTATCATATTACTCAAGTTTTCTGTTTCTTTATTTATCCTATGCTCAGATGTTCTATCCAATACTGAGGGTGGTATATTGAAGTCGCCAACTATAATTGTAGAGACATCTATTTCTCCCTTCAGTTTTGCCAGTGTGTGCCTCATGTATCTTGGGGCATTCAGGTAAGGTACATAAATATTTAGCATAGTTATTTCTTCTTTGTGAATTATCCCTTTTATTAATATATAATGACCTTCTTCATCCCTTATAACAGTTTTGCATTTAAAAATCTATTTTGTCCGATATTAGTATCACTACTCCAGCTCTTTTTTGGTTATTATTTGCATGGAATCCTTTTTTCCAACCTGGTTGTGTCCTTATGTCTGAGGTGGGTTTCTTTTAGACAACATATAGATAGCTCATTTTTTTTTATATCCATTCTCTCAGTCTATGTCTTTTGATTGGGGAGTTCAAACCATTAACATTCAATGTTATTACTGTAAAGGAATTACTTACTTCATCCGTTTTGTCCTTTGGCTCTCTGTTGTCATATTGTTCTACTGTCTGTCTTCTTATCTTTTAGTTTACCCTTCCTAATAATCTTCATTTCTAAACTCTTCTCCAAATCTGCCGCCCTTGTTTTCTCCTTTCAGGCTCTAGCACTCTCTTTAGTATCTCTTTCAATTCTGGTCTTTTGGTAACATATTCTCTCAGTTTTTGTTTGTCTGTGAAGACTTTGAACTCACCCTCATTTTTGAAGGACAGTTTTGCCAGATACAGAATTCTTGGCTTGTAGTTTTTCTCTTTCAGTATCTTAAATACATGATACCACTTTCTTCTTGCCTCCATGGTTTCTGATGAGAGATCAGGCACTTAATCTTATTGAATTTCCCTTGAATGTGATGATTTACTTTTCTTTTGCTGCTTTCAGAATCCTCTCTTTAGCTCTGATATTTGTCATTCTGAATATTAGGTGTCTCAGAGTAGGTCTATTTGGATTTATTCTGTGGGGTGTGTTGTCCTTCTTGGATATTGATATCTATGTCTTTCATAATGGTTGGGAAATTTTCAGTCATTCATTTCCTCAAATATTCTTTCTGCCCCTTTTCCATTCTCTTCTCCTTTTGGGACACCAATAATGCAAATGTTTGTGCATTTTGCATTATCATTCAATTCCTTGAGACTGTGTTCCATTTTTTTCCATCCTCTCCTTTTTCTGTTCTCCTGTTTTTTCTAGTTCAGATGTCTGTCTTCAAAATCACTAATTCTGTCTTCAAGCAATCCAAATATGCTCTAATGTATTTTTAATCTCATCCATCATGTGTTTCATTCCCATAGGTCTGTTACTTTTCTTTGCAGGCTTTCAAATTGTTCTTTCTGCTCACTCAGTGTCCTCTTAATAGCCTT